>PVJL010011459.1:0-42817 GCA_004026885.1 Lyroderma lyra | reverse complement strand
ATTTCTCCATCCCTTTCCCTTATTTTACCCACTCTCCCATCCTTTCTCCAATGGTTAGAAGTTCCTCTAACATTCTTTGTAGTACTGGTTTGGTGGTGATGTATTTCTTTAACTTTTCCTTGTTCGAGAAGCTTTCTATCTGTCTTTCAATTTTGAATGCTAGCCTTGCTGGATATATTATTCTTGGTTGTAGATCCTTGGTTTTCATCATGTTGAATATTTTCTGCCAATCCCTTCTGGCCTGTAAAGTTTCTGGTGAGAAATCAGCTAAGAATCGAATGGGTGTCCCTGTGTTAGTTACTACTTGCATTTCTCTTGCTGTTTTTAGAATTTTCTCTTTTTCTTTAACTTTTGCCATTTTAATTAGGATGTGTCTTGGTGTGTTCTTGTTTGGGATCATCTTGTTTGGGATTCTGTGTGCATCCTGGACTAGTATGTCTATTTCCTTCACCAGTTTAGGAAAATTTTCATTCATTATTTCTTCAAATATTTTCTTGATCCCTTGCTTTTCCTCTATCCCTTCAGGAACATCTATGATTCTGATATTCTTTGGCTTAAAATCATCCCAAAGGCATCTCAAACCATCCTCATTTTTCTGGATTCTCATATCCATCTTTTCTAAATGGATGTTTTCTGCTGGTTTTTCCTGCACATCACTCCTTTGCACTTCTATTTTATCTAGTTTGATGACTTTTATTCCATTCTTCATTTCAGTTAACATAGTTATTATCTCTCTCTGGTCCTTTATAATGGTTTGTGAGTCTTCTTTAATGCTTACTATCTCTATGTTGAGGTTATCATTCAGATCCTTTAGCAATTTCATAATCATTGCTTTGAGCTCTGTTTCTGATGGGTCAACTGTCCCCATCTCTTTAATTCTCTGGTTTCTCATCTTTTGCAGCCTCTCTGGACCCTCCCATCTGTAATTTCTTTGGTATTCACTTCCAGTACTGGGTGGGCAGAGGTTTGTAGGTGAGAGGCATTTGCAGCTTTGTTTTTTTCCTGTGGGTCCAGTGATTATGCAGCAAGTGTGGGCGTATTTGCAACTTTCTCTTCTAAGTTTGCCCTGCGCATGGATTCTGCCCTGAGCTTTGGAGTCAGTCCTCTTTTCTGGTCTTTCAGATCTTTCTGGTTGTGGGCTGAGATATGCCTGTGCAGCCCCCTTTCTCCTCCTTCCCAGCCTGAGCATTTGTGCTATGGCTCCTCACTTCCCAGTTGCTCCCCCTCCTCTGGAAATTGGAGTGAAGTCCGACTGTCCGACTGCAGACCGATCTGCACCTCCTGGGGATAAAGTGAAGTGGGTGCAGTATCTCACGCCCCCGCCACTGGACCACCTTTCCTCTGTCCCAAGGACCAAGTTGTGTCTTGTCAGTTACTATCTTTTTATCATTCGTATTGTTACCTCTTTTTTTCTTCCTCCTCCTCTTCTCCTTCTTCTTTCTCCTCTTCTTCCTCCTCCTCCTCCTGCTCCTTCTCCTTCTTCTTGTCCCTTTAACATTTTTTGTAAAATTGGTTTGGTGGTAATGAACTCCTTTAGTTGTTTTCTTCTCTGGGAAGCTCTTATCTCTCCTTTGATTGTAAATAATAGCCTAACTAGGAGAGTGATCATGGTTGTAAATCCTTGTTTTTGTTGTTGTTGTGTTTTGGTTGTTGTTGTTTTTTTTTAATTGTTACTTATTGGGATGACATTGGTTGACAAGAATTACATAGGCTCCAGGTGTACAATTCTACACTGCATCGTCTATCTATTGCATTATGTGTTCACCACCCAGTGTCAGTTCTCTTTCAATCACCATATACTTGACTGCCCCTCCCTCCTTTCCCACCCCCTCCCCCTTTACCCTTAGGTAATCACCAAACTATTGACTGTGTCTATGAGTTTTCGTTTCTTTGTTGCTTTCAGTTTTATATTCCACATATGAGTGAAGTCACATGGTTCTTGGTTTTTTTCTGCCTGGCTTATTTCACTTAGCATGATGATCTCAATGTCCATCTGTGTTGTTGCAAATGCAGTATTTCATCTTTTCTTACAGCTGAGTAATATTCCATTGTGTATATGTACCACAGCTTCTTTATCCAGTCATCTATTGAAGGGCACTTTGGTTGCATCCATGTCTTGCCCACTGTGAACAGTGGCGCAATAAACACTGGGGTACATAAATTATTGAGGAGTAAGGTTTTTAAAATTTTGGGGCAGATACCCAGAAGGGGAATTGCTGGGTCATATGGTAACTCCATTCCCAGTTTTCTGAGGAACCTCCACACTATCCTATGTAGCGATTGTACCAGTTTGCACTCCCACCAGCAGTGTGCCAGAGTTCCTTTTTCTCCACATCCTCTCCAGCACTTGTTATTCCTTGTCTTGTTGATAACAGCCATTCTCACAGGTGTGAGGTGCTATCTCATTGTGGTTTTGATTTGTATATCTTCGTCGGAGAAAGGTCTGTTCCAGTCCTTTGCCCACTTTTAAACTGGGTTGTTTGTTTTTTTGTTGTTGAGTCATATTAGTTCTCTATATGTTTTAGATATTAGACCCTTATCAGATACATTATTGGAAAATATTTTCTCCCATTCAGTTAGCTGTCTCTTTGTTTTGTTGATGGTTTCTTTGGCTGTGCAGAAGCTTTTTAGTTTGATATAGTCCCATTCATTTGTATTTGCTTTTACTTCCCTTGCTTTTAAGGTCAGGTTCCCGAAGTCCTCCTTGACCCCAAGGTCTATAAGTTTAGTACCAATTTTTTCTTCTATGCAGTTTATTGTTTTGGGTCTTATGTGGAGGTCTTTAATCCATTTTGAATTAATTTTTGTATATAGTGACAGTTCACAGCTCAGATTCATTCTTTTACATATGTTTTTCCAGTTTTCCAAGCACCATCTACTAAAGAAACTTTCTTTTCCCCATTGCACATTTTTCACTCCT
Source organism: Lyroderma lyra (assembly GCA_004026885.1). NCBI lineage: Eukaryota > Metazoa > Chordata > Mammalia > Chiroptera > Megadermatidae > Lyroderma > Lyroderma lyra. The sequence goes on along the minus strand of PVJL010011459.1, from coordinate 39,897 downwards.
TTATCAAAAATTATTTCTCCATCTATTTGTGGATTTATTTCTGGGTTTTTATTCTGTTCCATTGGTCTGTGTGTCTGTTTTTCTTCCAATACCAAGCTGTTTTGATTATTGATGCTTTGTAGTATAAATTGAAATCAGGGAGCATGATACCACCAGTCTCATTCTTTTTATGTAGTATTGCTTTGATGGTTTGAGGTCTTTTGTAGTTCCATATAAATCTGATAATTTTTTTATCTATTTTATGAAAGTATGTTTGTGGGATTTTAATGGGAATTGCATTAAATCTGTATATTGCTGTGGGTAATATGTCCATTTTAACATGTTAAATCTTCCTATCTATGAACGTGGAATATCTTTCTTTCCATTTCTTTGTATTCTCTTCAATTTCTTTCAAAAGTGTCTTATAGTTTTCATGTTTAAGTCCATCACATTTTTAGTTAAGTTAATTCCCAGGTATTTCATTCTTTTTGTTGCAATCACAAAATGTATTGATTCTCTCATTTCTTTTTCTGAAAATTCATTGTTTATATATAAAAATGCAGTTGATTTTTGTATGTTGATATTGTATCCTGCAACTTTACTGTATTCATTTATTCTTTCTAATAGTTTCCTGGTGGAATCTTTGCAATTTTTCTGTATAAAGGATCATGTCATCTGCAAATAGTGACAGTTTGACCTCTTCTTTCCCAATTTGGATACCTTTTATTCCTTTCTCTTGCCTGATTGCTGTGGCTAGAACTTCCAGTACTGTAATGAATAGCAGTGGTGATAGGAGGCATCCCTGTCTTATTCCTGATTTTAGGGGAATGAGCTTGAGCTTTTTTCCATTCAAGTATGATATTAGCTGAGGGTCTGTCATATATGGCCTTTATTATGTTGAGGTACTTTCCTTCTTTACCCAGTTCATTCAGTATTTTGATCATAAATGGATGTTGTATCTTGTCAAATTCATTTTCTGCATCAATTGATATGATCATATGGTTTTTATCTTTTATTTTATGTGGTATATCACACTGATTGATTTCATATGAACCTTCCTCATGTTCCTGGGATGAATCCCACTTGATTGTGGTGTATAATCTTTTTGATGCATTGTTCTATTCTGTTTGCTAATATTTTGTTTAGGGTTTTTGTACTTGTGTTCATCAGAGATATTGGACTATTGTTTGTTTGTTTGTTCTTTTGTTTGTTTTGTGTGTGTTGTCTTTACCAGGCTTTGGTATTCAGGTGCCAATATTTGTTAGATCTTGTGTTTTGATACTAGCTATTCTAACGAGTGTGAGGTGATATCTCATTGTGGTTTTGATTTGCATTTCCCTCATGATTAGTGATGTTGAGCGTCTTTTCATGTACCTATGGCCATTTGATATTTTCTTCGGAAAAATGTCTATTCAGTCCCTCTGCCCATTTTTGAATCACATTGTTTGGTTTTTTACTATTGAGTTGTATGAGTTCTTTATATATTCTGTAACTTTAAGTTATATTGTTTTTTAACAATTCTGTTATGGTAGGACATTTGGGTTTCTGCTTTTTGCTATTATAAATAATACTGCAGTGATCCTCTTTGCAAGTAACCATTTAAATTTTTGATGTTTTTCTTTAGATATGTCATGGAAGGAAAATGATTTTATCAAATAGTAAAGCTCCTATTATATGATGCCCAGTTGCTTTCCAGAGAGGCTCTATCTGTTTGCTCTGCCACAAGCTACAAGTTGTTTTTAAGGGAAAACCATCAACCCATTTATTTATCATTTTTAATTTTCCAGAGAAAGTTTTAAATAATAGGCATTGTAATTATAAGAAGCATGAAAAAGTCTTTGAGCAGAAAGGAAAGTAATAAAATAATCACAGAGAAAAAAATGAAGGGAAGTGTTACAGTTTTATAAAGGGAGGCTCAGTTATTTTCCCAAGTGAAATGTCACAGCTTGCGGCAATGGGAAGAACATGGGAAGTAAAAGAACTGACTGTGCCCAACTCTGACACCTCTGAGGAGCTGACAATCCCTGAGGTCCCCTCCAGCCCCACATTCCATTCTTGTTTGTAGACAGGCAAGAAAAAGGTGGGAATGGAGTCCTTAAGTGGTTTACCAGTCTCAAAGGATAGCAGACTTTGAATAGAGCCTATTCATCGTGACTTCCTTTTCTGCCTAAAATTAATCTCCCAACCCTACCCTCACACTTCTGCCTGCTCACCTCCTCATTCATGCAGACTAAGCTGGATTCAGCTCCTCTGAAGGGCCACTACCCCACACCACAGGGGCCTTATCGAATGAATTCCTGTCAGGAATGGAACTTCAGGTTCGAGGGCTTCCTGAGATGGAGCCTGGGAGTGATTCTTCGCCAGCACTGGAGCGTTTGCCAAGCTTAGCGAGCAGCTTCTCTGCTTCCCTCAGAACCAGGGATGAGATTATAAGGAAAGCAAGTCTCAGAGCTGCATTTGTTTTCCATCAGGCAAGGGCAGCATTTAATATGCAGATATGAGTTACCAGGGGGAAAGACAGCAAATGAGGCGAAAACCAACCCGGAGAATAAAAAGTCATTTTAATAAGCTTATGTCATTCAGTCTTTATTGCACCCACTTTCTCCCTGTATCTTTCAGGTGGCCTTAATTTGAACCCCTTAAACTTTCTGGTTTTTGACTGGAACTGGAGAGATCAGAAGTTGAGGAGGATGATGGACATTCCCGAGGTACCATGTAACCAGCAATTGCCTTTAATCTTTTTTTTTTTTTTCCAATTTGAACTCAAGTTCAAAGATAGTAATAAAGTCTTTGACATGAGGAGCCAGCACATTGTGCCCTTGAAAGTTACTCTAAAGTCACTGCAATTATAGAGGCCATCTCACCCCTCACACATAACCTTGTTCTTTCCATGTGTTTTATACAAATCAGCTTTGTGCCTTCATTAAATGACCGGTGTCCTCTGCCCCACCAGGGACTGTATCTGTGCTGTACCTTTGAGAAACAGGAAGATCTGGGGGACTTGGCACATTTCCCTGTGCCTTGCTCTAGAGACATGATCATCTTTGCTTTTCACCCTTATAAATGCCCTTGGAGACACAAATCTGCCTCATTGCCCACATCTCCCCATCCCCCAAATCCCACTTACTTAATTTAGAGGGCTATTTTGGTTTGGGGGGATGGGGACCGTTTTTTATGTCTCAGTGGATTAAAATTGACCAAATGCCTTTGTGGGTATAGCATTAGCTCATTACATATTAATAAAAGTAATCCATTATCATTATTATGTGAAAAATTGATTTGCCACTGATCATGTTATCATGAAGCTCATTTTTCAATGTAGCCAGATGTTTAGACATAGCTATTGGAGAGAAAAGGATTTGTGCAGCAATAAGCAGGGCCACCAGTCACCAACCTGGATTGAATCATGATAGTAACTAGAGAAGGGGCTTGGAATGACTCCTCCAAACATGCTGAATAAATGAATTTATCACATGAAACTATGTCCCTAGACTGACCAGACCTAATTATAATTGATTGGTGAGTTATGTCAGACATCAGTTCAAGTTTAGAGACAGTTTCTCAGTCACACACACACACACACACACACACACACACCCATCTCCTGAACTGACTGGTTTTTTAAAACTGGTTTAACCAATTTTATGTCTGGCATGTGAAGCTGTATTTGCTTATTTCAGTTATAATGTTAAATTTGAGTAATCTACCACAAGTTTTCTAATTATAATAATGAGGTGAAATAGTAACCAAAAAAAAAACTTGTCACCCATAGTTTTTATTACATTATTATTAACAGTTATCCTGTATTAAAATATTATGTATAATCTGAGCACACTGGATATTTTGTGTGGGATTTATTTCTATGAGATTGTATTTTCAGTGGCCACAAAAAGGCACTTTAACAAAACTGAAGTTTTATATAATACCTCTTCCTTTACTTATGTAAATATTTCAGCTCTGGATAAAAATATGAGTTAGAACTTTTGTCATCCCTGATTCTGTCCATAACAGTTGCATAAATACCAGGAGGTTTAGGTGGTTGAATTTATTCACCGAGTCCATCTTTTCTTGATCGTAACCTTTTTTGTTTTATTTTCTTTCGTTTAGATAAGGAAAGAGGTTTTTGAACTTCTGGAAATGGGAGTCCTCAGTCTGTGCAAGTCAGAATCTTTGAAGCTGGGCCTTTTCTAAGTCTGCGTCCTAATGAAAAGTCTGGCTCTGGCACATTGCAAGCACTCAGTAAATATCAGCTGTTGTTTTGTTAGGTTAGTTGCATCACCAGGTGGAATGTTCAGTGGAGATTCTTTGACCAAAATGAACCTGTCCTTTACCAACTTCCTGTATAATAAAGTATCACTGGCTTGTTTTTCTTTCACCGACTGGTCTCTGATGTGACTGTGCAGGACAAAGGGAAGAGCACCTGGGCAACCTCAGGCAAACTGCTGCCTGCTCTGAGCCTTGGCTTCATCAGCGGCAAAATGGGAATGCTGTCACACAGGGGTGTTGAGGATTCCGTGTGATGGTACATGTGAAGCCTGGTCCCGGTGTGAAGGGTGGCAGTGGTAGTGGTAGAAAGAGGTGCAAGGGGATGTGGCACTTCGTAAACATATACAAGACAACAATATAACCACAACTGTCTTACTTACTTTTTAACTTGTTATTTTGAAATAATTGCAGATTTATAGTAAAGTTACAAAAATAGTATAGAGAATTCCCGTAACCCCTACCCCCAGCTTCTCCCAGTGTTAACATCATGTCTAACCATGGTACAGTTATCAAAACTAAGAAATCAAAGTTAGTACAATACAATTAACCCATCTACAGATCTTATTCTGATTTTACCAATTTTTTCACTGACGTCTGTTTTCTGTTCCTGGGTCCAATCAGGGATCCCACATTGCATGTAGTTGTCATATCTCTTTAGTTTCCTCAGATCAATGATGGTTACTGTCTTTCCTTTGTTTCATGACCTTGACACATTTGAAGAGTACTGATGGGGTATTTTGTAGAATGTCCCTAAATTTGAGTTTGTTGATTGTTTTCTCATGATTTGATTGAGGTTCTGCATTTTTTGGCCACAATACCACAGAAGTCAGATGTCTTTTTTGATGCATCATAGCAGGGTGTACATAATGTTGATGTGTCTTATTACTGGTGATGTCAACCTGGATCACCTGGTTATAGTAGTATCTGCCGATTTTCTCCAACTATAAAGTTACTACTTGTCACTTTACAATTAATATCTGTCTTGGAGAAATACTTCGAGGCTACACAAATATCCTGTCTTTCCTCTTACTTTGTCTATTAATTTTAACAACATTGGGAGTTCTTGTCTGAAACTATTATATTATTTTTCTTTTTCCCCCATTCCTTCAACATGTATTGATTATAATTCTTCTATAAGAAAGAACTGTCTTTTTTCCCATTTACTTGTTTGTTCAGTTATTTACTTACATCAGTATGGACTTAAGAATGTTTATTTTGTTCTATGGGTTATAACCCAGTACTATTTGTTTTTATTTTGTTGCTTAAATTCAGTTACTTGTTTTAATCTTTTAAATAATGTTTATTGATTATCCATTCTGTGTCAAGCATTGTTTAGGGCTTTCACTTACATATTGTCTGTCATGTTTAATTGTCCCTAAAGGAAAAGCGTTATTATTCACATTTTATAGATGATGAAACTGAATCTCAGAAAGGACATGCACTAGTTTTAAGTAACAGAAACAGAAATCAAACCCAGATCTGCCATATTCACTTCTGAACACCATGATTGCCTGTTTAGGGATTCAAGCATATAAAACAAATAAGAGATAAGAAAGCAAACAGATGCCACTACTGGTATATAAAATTCCCCATTTGAACGTTGTGAAATTGTAAATGTGCCTGGCAGTCTAGCAAATCATAGCCCAGCAAACACTCCCTTCCACATACTAGTGAATTGCTGTTGGTACATCTCTGATCTGGAAGCCAAATGGAGGGACTCCAAGGAAGGAAAAGCCAGTTCTATTTTGCAGGACCCTATAACTCACCCAACCAGTTAGAGGGAAAAGAAAGAAAGCCAATATGAAAATATATTCAAGCTATAGCTAAACTTCGCCCTATTATTTTCATCCCTCTAATCATAGCATGTGAGATGTTCTTGGCCAATAGTAAGGGGGAAACATGGATCATGTGCCCTGCCAATACAGGTGTTTAACTTCTTGTCAATTGACATGTCTTAAGAGTAATCTAGAAGAAAAAATCAAGCACGACTGTACAAGAGGACAGGTTTGCAAATTGAGACATGCAATCACTGCATGTCAGAATTCGAACCAATCCACCAAGCCACCATTGACTTAACCAAAACCAAAAAATGAGACCATCATGAATATTATGTGTGCATGCAGGTATGCTTGGGTTTGACTGTACCCCACACATAAAACCACTTCCTGATTCTACACTCATATATGGTACGTTTGTGTCCAAGCAGTTAATAGAAAAAGGCAGTGAAATGTGAGGCAATCCCTTATATACAAAATGACCGATAATGCCTGAGGAGGCTATCTACATGCTGATTAAAGAGAAATTAAAGCAAGAACTTAAAAAAAAATCACTCTCTGACACAACAGCTGCTACTAACAAATCATCATTTTCACATACCACCCTAGAACAGTGGTTCTCAACCGGGGGAGATTTTGCCCCCCAGCGGCCATTTCCAGAGACATGTTTGGTTGTCACAACTAGGGGGCAACAACTGGCATCTTGTGCGAGAGGAAGGTGTGACTGGCATTTAATGGGTAGAGGCCAGGGACACTGCTCGACAATCCTACGGGACAGTCCCCCACAACAAAGACAAATCTGACCAAAAATTTCAATAGTGCTGAGGTTGAGGATCCTTATTCTAGAAAGTTGAAAAGCAAATCATATGAAATACGATTGTGTGCTGGAGGTAGGTTTATTTAGAAGAGAGAAATGTGTAAACACAAAAGTCCTTACACAATGGGTATCTGCCTATCGCTCAAGAATGTAGCCCCAGAGTGTTCTCACTTACTACCTGTGAGGGTTGATTTTATTATATGTGTCAACTTGACTGGGCCTTAGGCTGCCCAGATATTTGGTCAAACACTATTCTGGATGAGAGTAACACGTCAATGGGCGGACTTCGGTAAAGCAGATTGCCTTCCATAATGTGAGTGAATGTTGCATTCTGTCAGTTGAAGGCCTAAACGGAACAAAGTTGAGTCCCCCGCCTCACCCCCCGCCCCAAAGTAAGACGGAATCCCGCCTTCCAACTGAACCATCGGCTCTTCCTGCCTAATGGCCTTCACGTTGAGACATCAGCTCTTCCAGGGTCTACAGCAGCTTCCAGCCTCAGACTCAAACTGGGATATCTGCACTACAGATTTTCAACTTGCCAACCTCCTCCATAATCTCGTGAGCCAATTCCTTATAATCAGTCTCTCTCCGTGTGTGTGTGTGTGTGTGTGTGTGTGTGTGTGTGTGTCCTATTGGTTCTCTTTCTCTGGAGAACCCTAATATACTAGTTGTGAAGCTCCTTTTAGTTGGGGATTTTGATTAGTTTGCTGTTGTTGTTTTATAAGAAAGAACACCTAAGAATTACTTTTATAATTGCTTTGTTGCTGTAATGACACTTTTGCTAGGCATTACTGTCATATAATCCCACCCAGTGTTGGATCAGGTACCTAGATTACAACCATACTTGATATTTTGTAGGCCAACCCTGCACATATAATCTAATCTTAAAGGCTGTTACTGCCTTTTCAATCCAAGCTCTTGACCATGTTTATTTAGTAAAATGGCAGATGTGAATTAGAAGTTTTTGCTGACTTCTTTTCACGCGAGGCTATCTGATACCAACAGCCCTACTCGACATCACCTCCAAGCCAGATTCAGATGCCATGCTGAAAAGTTCCCATTGCTATTTGTGTTTTCCCAATCTTGCAAGTTGGAGGCTTTGATTCTGAATTGGAAACCACCTAATGGTAAGTATTGGCATATGTTTTGTACTCTTTTAAACTAAGTACATTGGCTAAAGTTATTGCCTCCTTTAATACAAAAATAGTCCATATGGATTCCCTGTCTAATGTTAATCAGAAAGGAAGATTACAGACTCACCTAATTTTTTAAAATCCTAATTCTACATCTTAAATGCATCTTAAAGAAAAGGAAGTAATTATTAACAGCCTAATGAAAATGATGTTAATGGATTTCTAATAAGTGCTGAAAACCCCAAACCAAACCAAGTACCATGTGTAATACTGAGCATTTAATCACATGTCTTCCTCTTCCTTTCTCTTGTCTCATAAGGGTTACTCGGTGCTTGGGAAAAGGTTAGAAGAAATGTTTTTCTCTACATTTTTTTGCTACAGTCCTTCTTGTGGGTGAAAAAAACTGAAAGCTGCTGAGATTAGACATCTGTGTTCTACAATGTTTGCTTGTGCCCTGTTTGCTTGTGCCTTCCTCATTATCACAAGTAGCAAAGTTCGCTGTAATCAGAGGACATTTTCCCAACTTAGTTTATGTTCATGTTAGGGCATAGCCACATTTGGAGAAAAGCTGACAGCCCTTTCATTTCTTGTATTAATCTCTAAGGATTTAGGCAGGTTCCTAAAGATAAATCCATTTCCCCCGTTTCAGGAAGGGATGGCTTTGAATTAGTCACCACATCTTAGAAATAGCCCATTGGAACTACTTCCCACTGTTGCAGATGTTGGTTTATACAGCCCCTGCTGGGGAGTACTCCTCCTCAGCACAGCATTTAGCACAAAACCTTTTGAACCTAACTTACACATACCTAATTGTGGCTGCCTGAAGAGAGCTGTGCTTCTGAATGTCAGTTCTGGTTAAGGAATCATTTCAGGAAGCCAAGAGACTGCAACTACAAAGGAAGGTTCACATCATTCTTAAGTTAATAGTACAATCATGTGGTATTACTATTAGTAGTAATGTTGTAAATGTCGGTCACCTGCAGCATCAAAATGGACAGGACACCCCCGACTCGTCAGTGCAGACTTCCCCACAACACCGCCCTGAAGCAGCAGCAGTTGCCCGCCTACCAGCTCCGGCCCTCAGTCACCGGAGTCCTGTCTGGCTTTTTCGCCGTGGGAGCGTTCTGTCTCGGCGTGGGCATCATCCTTATGTTATCTGCAAAGAGCACCAAGGAAATAGAGGTTTGTCCGTTCTCACATGGCTAACCCAATTTCTAAGACTTTTCAGCTTTGCAGCTGTAAATGTGTGGGGCATTTGAGTAAACAGCCATCCCTCTTTCAGCTGGCTGGGACAGATTATGACAGAGCCTCTGCATGGTGGCTTTATTCGTCCCCGTCCCCGCTTGAGGACAATCACTCTCACACTAGTCAGCTGAGCCATACTTACTTACAAGGGTCCAGGAAAGTCAGAAAGCAGAGGACTTAGCAAGCAATTCATAGAGGTGGGAGAAGGAGAGGTGAGGCCAAAGGCCTGCAGATGCCCATGAATCATATTAATACACAGAGTGAAGAGCCAGAGACAGGGGCCTTTACTTTTGCCCCACTTTCAAGCACAATGTCGTTTTCTTCGCAAATGAACTCTGAGATCATCGTGTTAATCTAGGACAGGCAAGAACCCAAATCTTTCTAGCCTCTTAAGGACATAGCAAAACAAAGCCAGTTCTACTCAGTGAGAAAAGCTGAAAAGCTAAAGGCACACCCCTCGGTAACACACCTTTGGCCAATATGATTCACAAGCTTTCGGAGGACGCGACCCCTGGGTAGGGGAGACGAGCTGCTCTAAGGCTAAATCGGCCATGCCCATATTCCATCTAATGAATTCAGTAAACATCTTATTCACATCAGCTCTGAGCTGACAACCAGACATCCCAGACCCAGAGCTATAACCTTCACTCCAAAAGCAGCAATGGAAAGGTGATCCATTCTCTCTTCCCACATTGCTATTGACAAAATCATGAGGGCCAAGTCCGTCAGCATGGATTTAATAGGCACGAATGTCTAAAGGTGCTAAGACTTCTGTTGGGTGTACAGATGAGTCAGGTAAGTACAAGCTGATCTCTGCCCTCGGGTGAGCTGATGTGCGCCTAGGTAAGTGTGTGTGGGAAGAACAGAGAGCTCGGCCATGGCCAGCTTGCTCATCGCCTCTACAGCCCCTTCCTTGTACACGGCCCAGCATATAGTACGCACACACTTATTGGAAAAGAAAATCAGAGCAAATAGTGAGGACTTCAAAAACAAACAAACAACAAAACAATCCACAGGTGCAGGTCCCATTCCTCCTAATACCTTTCTGCTTGTATTTTCTGCTGCCCCCTCCCAGCTCCCAGCAGCTTATCTCTCCAGAAATGAAGAGCCCCTGAATTCTTATGAGTTCTCCGGTGTGATATGTAAACCATCAGACCCCACCAGGTGACAGAGGCAAAATGGCAGGGACCAATTAAGTTTGCCTTGTGGAAGGGGTAACAAAGTAATGGGCTCACGATGTCAATACTCATTTCCACAGACAGTTCATCCCCTTTACATTTTCTTCTTCACCAGTCCCTTTATCTCTGCTTCTTTTTTTTTTTTTTTTTGTTTTTGTTTTTGCTTTTTGGTATGTGGGTAGCTCCCTGGCTGGGAATCGAACCCAGGCCACAGCGCTGACAGCGCCAGCGCAGAAGCCTTAAGCCACTACACCATCAGGGAACTCCCTATCTCTGCTTCTTGCCCACTTCCCGTGTCCTCTCTGCGTCCTCCCTCCTGCACACCAACCTGCCCACTGTGAAGTGCAGCCCCATACAGGTATGTGAGGGGGACCCCAGTTCCTGCGGGCTCAGCACAATGCTTTTGTCATAATGTTAAGGGGATTTTCCAATGGACTTTTTTTTTAGACACTTCAGATAGAACTATTTTTAACACTTTCTTTTATACAAGAAAACCAGAAACCACCCAGAGCATGGGATCCTCTTTTGTACTTGGGAAGTGTTTCATCATGTCAGGTGGTGAGGTGAAGTGCATACCCCAGGCCAGTGCAATCAAGCACAGATCTAGCAAAAAAAAAAAGTTCTAAGTTTCCTCTTCTCACTTAGCCCTGGGACACAAGTAAATGCCCTTTTTACAATTTATAAAGCAAGAATGATAATTTCACCTCTTCAAAAATCTGTTAGAGCAGACTACAGTCTTTGCTCTCATTTTAGAGCTACAGGCCTACAAGACCACTTGACCACCAGAGCAAACAATAGATCAGAGATATGTTCTCATAAAATTTTTAGAGCTAGAAAGTATGAAGGGTGGTCTAATGTTCGGAAGCCACAGTCATGAAGAGGAGCCAATGCAGCATTGCTCTTGTGCCAAAGCAGCACCCTTTGGTCCATTTTCCCCTTCTTTTCTCCTTCACAGATTCTTCTGTTTCAGCAGACTGGAGTATTATTCTCCAGGTATTGCGACACCCTTATCCCTGTAATCCATCAGCAGGGTACCCTCCGTACCCCAAAAACCAGCTGATTGCGACACTGGGAACTTCTTAGGGGGCAGCGTGCCCTTTTCATGCCACTGCAGGGACTCCTGGTTTGACTCAGGATCATCATGATGAACCCAAGTTTCATCTCCAGTGACAATCCAATTTAAAACTTCATGTTGGTTGTCTCTGCAGAGGCCCAAAACCTGCTGTGAACACTTGAGGTGCTGCTGTTTCGGAAGCGGCGTGAGCATTCTCGGGTCCCACCGTGCACTGACCTCTGACGTCCTTAGATGGGGATGGAGAGTATCTGAAAGGTTGTGGGTGATACTCCAACCATGTCTGCAAGCTGCTCTTTATTCAGTCTGGCATCTTCCACTACCAGTTTCCAACTTTTTTGACAATGTGTGAGGAAGTGGCCTCAACAGGGCGTCCCAGACAGGTCGTCAATCCCCTCTCTGCCCGGCTTGGAGAGGCTACGCCACTTGTAAACCATGGATTTCTCAGGGCAGCAGCCCCCTTAGACTGCTAACATCTCTTCCAAAATGGTTTGAGGTGCTTTCCCTTGCTTTGTGAGGAACTTAATGATGATGTGAAATTCCATTTCATCCATATTGGGGGTTTTCTTCACATGTGATGGTGCTGCTTTGGTGATAGCTGAAAGAAGAGATGCAGGTGGGCTGCAGTTTGGCACACATACTGATAATAAGCCACTGCGTGCACCAGTACTCCCACCTCTCCCATACAGCCCACCCTTCCATGAATTTCTTGACCAGCCCTGTACCTTAGATAGCATCTACTCAAAAATCATTTGCTCATGAAACACATTTTTTTCTAATTCTGCATTGATAGAACGCCAACAGGAATCCATGGAGTAAAACGTATGCTACTACACTGACCTCACAGACCAACTAATTGCTCGATGAAATGATGCTAAAGAACAAAATGTGGACCCTAGGGGTTAAGTATTTAACTCAGGATCAGAGATTGGCTGAAGTAGAACCCCAGTTTCTTCAGTTACAGTTCAGTGTGCCAGCTCTCAATTACAATACAGCCCTGTTCTGTAATGCTTTTTAAAAATTAGAATGCAGGTTCACCAACAGAAAAGACATCAATATTTTCCAAAGTAATACTTCAAGCCTTGCTGCCTGTTTAAAACATGATTAAAGTAAATACAAGCATATAAGGACAATTAAGTAGCCTTTTGGCTGATCTTTAATTTAGCACCAACACTACCTATTCAGCTTCAAAACTTCCAATGGCTTTGCACAGATTCAAAATTCCTTCTTTCTTTCCTGTTAGCCTTTTTCCCAAAGAATCCTAAGTCCTATTGACAATTTATCAAGGAGAAAGCCACTCCCTTGCTTCCCTACTCCCTCCCCATTTCCATAATCTTCTAATTACTGGTCTACACAGTGAGGAGAAAGCAGAAGCCCAGAGCAGACCTGCCCCAGCCCTGGGCACCGGGCGTGAGCCTGTCCTGGGGCAGAAGGCAGTGCACAGCCCTGTGCTTCCTCCAGGCCTCCCTGCCCTACTCTGCCTCCAGCTGCACCTCCACAACTGACTGGCTCAGCCAGAGCTCCTGGGACTTGCCTCCCCCTTTTCAAAGCGTCCACTCTACCATTTTCACAGAATTTCACTTTTCAAAAAACAGAATGTAACAACATTTTAAAATCAGAATTATTCCACGTAGGTTGGTAAGCCTACAATTTAGAAATACTTCTTGTTCTATGTTTGGTCATTTTTTAATAACTTCCTCTAGATGCCACGTAGAAGTTTCATTAGTATAAATATTTTCCATACAATAAAATGGAAAAACAGGGCAGTGACTTCTGCATAAAGCTGATTAGACTCAGGACGTAGGCCCAGTTCTCATGAGACATCACGAATGCTTTCCTGATGACACCTCTTTATGATCCGGGCATAAGACTTCATCACAACAGGTTACATAAATACGCAGTCGAAACCCTGAATTCCAGGTCAGTGGCAAAATGCTGCAGGTCCCAAAACGAAAGCCTGCACGAAGGCACGCCCGTCCTGAGCATCTGCAAACACCTGTCCTGCACTGTCGTGGCCCAGTCATCACGCCCTTGACCCGAACAGCTTGAAGACTTCGGGGACTCAGGGTTGGAATCTTAATATATATACACCCACGTAACTTTTTATTAATAATTGTTCTTTTCCCTGCCTGGCAGATTAATTACACAAATATATGTGCAGATTGTGCAAAACTGAGGGAAAATGCCATTAATTTTGACAAAGAATGCACCTGCTCTCTTCCTTTTTACCTTCCACAGGCAATGCAGGTAAGTGAAATGCAAGAGCCTTCAGCTGGCTGTATGCTGATCTCCTATTTCACACTTGGCAATAAGTTCATGATTTCCACTAAATGCTCCCAAAACTCAAAATAGAAAAAAATAAGGCAGGGTGGGGGGTGGGGGATCTTCATGTGCGACTCATACCCCTTTTTTTTCCCTTTGGAATTTTATTGTCCCCTGTTTCTAAGTTTCCAGATTCTTTACTTTGTCATATAATTCTTGTTCAACTTTGTAACATAATTCTTAACAACAATCAAGCCATTTTTACTCCAAATATCAGCTCAGGAGGGACCACTGTGATCACTGCATCTAACCACACATTTGATAGTGAGAAAATGAATAGGCTGAGTGGATCAGTGACTTGACCAAGGTCACACAGTTAGTGTCAGGAGTCGCACACCTTGTGGGACTCTCCTTGGCTTCCCCCCACCACACACCACTGCATTCTACATATGCAATTGCCTAACCCCTAAGGCAACTCTTGGCCTGGCTGTCAGGCAGTAAGAAATGCCGAAGAAATAGTAAGAGAAGCCCTGCTCTTGGGCTGATTAAATTCTTGTATTAGTCCAGGTCCTCTGAGAAGCAGATGTCGAGACAGGATTAGACATGGAAGAGATTTACTGGGGGAACTGCCTGTGGGGGAAAATGGGGCGGGAGCCGGAGGAGGACCGCAGAGCTGTCAGACCACAGCACAGCTCTGACCCCTGTGAGGAAGGGGTGGGGGGGAGGGAAAGCGGGAGGGAAGGAAGCAGGGGAAGTGGGATGGGGGGAGGAAGGGGTGTGAGGGAAGGAAGGAAGGTGGAAACTAGACAACAGTATATTCTTAAAGTTTCAGCAAGGCTCAGCGAGCTTACAGGGATCCCAGTGACTTCCACCAGGATAAATCCAACAGCAAGTCCTCAGTGGCTGTCAGCCCGCCAGACACGGTGGTCGCGCCCCGCTCCTGACACACTTCCTTCTCTCGGCTGTCAGGACACCACACTCTCCTGGATGTCCTCCCAGCTCTCTGGCTGCCCTCCTCTGGTTCCTTTGCTGTTACTCCTATTTCCCCCAAACCCCTGTGCTGAGATCTGCAGGCCTTTAGTCTTACTCGTCAGTCTCCTGCTCTCTACATGCACCCACTTCCTTGGACATGTCATCTCCCTCCTGGCTTTAAATGCCATCTAGAACCAACTCTCTTTTACATCTCTAGCTCTTCCATTGTCCACACTTGGATTTCCAACTGCCTTCCTGATGTCGAAATTTGAAGCTCCACGTTTCCAAAACTGAACAGATACCCATTCTCCCTCTTGCCCCCCATCCCCTGACCAGTAAAACCCCCATTCCACTCACAAACTTCGCAGTTTCAGCTAATGGCAGCCCCATCCTTCTGCTGCCCAGGCCCAAGTCCGAGGAGTCATCCTTGACTGCTCCTGTTCTCTTACACCTCACACCCAACTAATTCATTCAGTCAGCTCTACCTTCAAAATATACCCCAAGTCTGCCCACTTCTCCACACCTCTGCTACTACTGACTGGTGGTTCCATGCCCTGCAGCTCTCACCCGAATTTCTGCAGTAGCCTCCTCACAGGTCTCCCTGCTTCCATCAGTGTCTTAACATAGCACCAGAGTTAACTTTTTAAAGCATGAATCATATCATGTTATTATTTTGCTTTATAATACTTGCAATGGCTCCTCTTTCCACTAACTAATTTAAGATGCCCAAGTCTTCACAAGGCTTTGCCCAATCTGGGTTTGTATTTCCTCTCTGACCTGATCTCTCCATTCTCTTCCCCACACCCCCACTCCCACCCCACTGGACTCCTCAATCCTCAGACAAGCCGGGAATACTCCTGCCTTGCTCCCTGTACCTGGTCCCACTTGGCTGACTCCCCTGCCTCCTTCAGGTCTTGGTTCACTTCTCACCTCAATAAGACCTGCGCTGGTCATCCTGTTTCAAACTGCAGCCTGTCCACTCACCCTAGCCCTGCACTCCTGATCCTTGTTACCTTGCTGTAATTTCAATTTTTTCCATAGTAATTATCACCTTCTAAAATACTATAGAAATTAACAATAATAATAACAGTACTGTTTATTATCTCTCATCTCACTGCTGTATTCCCAGCACCTGTAACAATGCCTGGCATACTGTAGGTGCTCAATTAGTGTTTACTGAATGCATGTATGGATCTTTGCTTCCTCCACAGTGCACACATAGCACAGCTTATTTCACATGGTAGATGCTCAAAAATGTTTGCTAAAATATTAAATGAATGGAAGAAGTTAAATGCTAGATGATAATGCTTCATGTTCTAGGAAGCTTTGGGTTTATGTGTCTGTTATTTCCCCCCTTGATGCCAGCTGAAAGCATGTTCGCATCAGTAATATTCTGAATTGATATTGATATAATATTCTATATAGATTATGGCTAGCTGTAATATTTTGCATGGGTAAATCATATGTAAATTATAAGGAAATTACTGAATTGTACTGGGGTTATAAGTGAAATCTATATAAAATCACTGGGGTAAGTTTTACATATGTGTTCTTTTATTAAAGGTCAAAAGTCTTGTTCTCTGCAGTGTGCCCTTTCTTGCCTTTCTCAGCTCCCCCCGACCAAAGTAGAAGTGTTAGTATCACTTAAGTGGGGGCTGGGGAGGAGGCTGACAACAGCAGAGACTTATCCTCTCACAGTTCTGGAAGTCACAAGACTGAAATTAAGGTGTCAAGCAGGGTTGTTCCTGCTTCACTGAGAAAAGTGACGAAAAAAACCCTGAAAGATAAAACCTTTAAAGGGCTTCCATTCCCATCTGTCTGTGTCCTTTGAAACCCCAAAGGCAAACAGAGTGTTACCAGCTGCTAACCATGCCTTTCAGGCAAGGGCTTCCCCATAAAAGTCCAACCAACTACTTAGGGCAGTACCAGGCCTTCCCCTGGCCAGTTAGCTCACTGCACACGCTTGGCCTTGAACCCATGTGACACTTTCTGCCTTAAGCTCAGAATTCTGCACAAAGTGCCACTGATTTAAAAAGGAGAAACCCCATAAAGTGTGTGCCTCCAGGACTAATAAAAAAGAAGATGATCTTGGAGGCCTTGTTAAGCTGACTCCTGGACATAGAATCATTGAAAAAAGAGTATTAAAACACTCCTGTCCCTAGCATGGTGAGTATTCTCTGCCTGTTTATTTTATCATTTATATAACTATATAACTTGGGCTAAGTCGAATTCTCTTTTCAGCTTCTAAGAAAATGTATGGTAAATTCATTTCTGTGGATTTCGTATTTTCTATAGTTTAAGGGTCAACGATTGCGAGGAAATGTGATCAGTCACCCCTGCTACGCCTGGCTTACTAGCATTCCCGCTCACATCCACGCTGTCTGCCCGATGTGTTGTAGCCGACCTCTTGGTCATGGCCCAGCATCTCCCCTTCTCAGTGTTCTAAGAAGTTTCCCTCATAAGTGACTACGTGGTCCGGCTCTTGCTGTTTTCTGTAACTGGCCACACTTCCCATGACCTTTATTTCCAGCTGGCCCTGGGTACCAGCTCCCATTGTCCATAGCCATCCTCTTCAACGCCCTTGGAGTGGGGCCAAAGGCCTTCCCAAACACTGTCTTTGCACAGTGTAAGAAAATCAACTGACTCGGGGGATTGTAAAGGAATACTTCTGTGTTTCTAGCAGTGGATATAGCACCCAACATGTGAGCGGCGCTGAATAAAAGTTAGACCTTCGTATATTTTTGAATGTAGGCCTTCATTATCTTGGAGGTAGGTACTCTGTTAATTATAAACAGCTACACTGTCCATTTCTATTCGCATCACATATGCTGTTAGTAAAACCTCTATCAAGTCTGCCTACAGAATTTTTGGGGATTTGGTATGTCACCATAAAGGTAAAAGCATGATGATGGCCTGTGACTGGGCAGCCTCATACGGCGGCATACATGAAAGGGCATGAGTCTTGTGACAATAAGGCTACTTATTGCTGAGGTTAAAAATCCCCTTTTCTTACATCAGTGAATTATTCCATCTTTTTGTCCATAATAAGTGCTTCACCATTTCCTAAGCAAGGGCTCCATGCCAGGTACTGTGCTAGATTCTGGGGGTTAAGAAGATAAAAACACCTGGAGCCAGACCACAAAGAGCCAGTCTAGGGCCTGCCACATGCCCACTGTGCACATGCACGTATTAATAAATATGCTCAGTGGCTCCAATTTTAAATTATGCTTCATGGCTTTGCCTTGAAATCACATTATTTCTGATACATACCACAAGCCCTATGCAAAGCATTTTTCCTAGTATTGCTGGGAAGTAACAGTATTTGTAATGTCAAATCTTATATATTGAGAATACAAAGTTATAAAAAGTTTTTCAAGGTGGGAGTGCAGTAGCCCTCATAAAAACATTAAAAATGAGTTATTTAGTCATTTTAATAATTCTGTACAGACCACAATTTTCCAACACTGAGTTTTTATAAAGAAACTTTCAATTCCCATCATTTTTTTTCCTGTACTACTTTTTATATTTAAAGAATCCTGTCCATGTGTGTTAATATTCCATGTTATTTTTCTTACTCTCTCCACACCTTTTGCTTTTCTCCTTTACAGGGTGATGTTTACATGTACTACAAATTGTTCGGCTTCTATCAGAACCTCAATCAATATATCTTGTCCAGAAGTAATAGCCAACTGATGGGTAGAGATATAAAGGTAAGGCTTTATTTACTTTGGCATACTACCCTTTTTCAAAACTAAATGGATCTTTCAGTCTAAAAGAGAGTATGGAAAATAAACTCAAAAGCTAAGGTTTTATAAGACAGAAATGCTCATTTCATTCTTTCATAAATCGAAGGGGCGGGTATTCAGGGTAACTGCTATTGAGAAAGAATACTTACCCTCTTCAGAGCAGTAATTTTTATCTTGTCCAATTAAATGGTTATTGTTTCATGCATCATTTTTTTATTTGACAGCGTTTTATACAAAATTGGATACATATTAGATTGTCCAAGTCTTGGTAATAATGAATGTGTCAGAAGGGCACATCTTCAAGTACCTTTCAACCACAATTCAGGATTTTATGTTTGTTAATAAAGTTGATGACAAACGAGAGCTGCTTCAAACAGTATAGTTTTTGCTTCTTTGATTGCTATATTGATTAGATTTCAATATTATTTCTTCACACTTATTTTCTGCAGTTATCTTTAAAGTTGATGGATTCAACTATTTTGATAATAGCCTTGAGTGGTTGGTCTCAGTCTGGCTCACCCTGTATCTAGCATTATCTTTCCTATAATTGGGGCCTTCAATTCAGCCAAGTTTAAGGAAATTGGGCTCTACTTGAAATAAAAGCTTTTGGTTTAATTGAATACCCTTTCAGACTTAGGATTAATTTTATTCTTGATAGATGATGATATTGAGAATGCTAGCAAGAAAAGCTAGAAGGAATCTTTTCCATACTGACTTTATTATATGAAAATGATAAATGATTTTTAGCAACCACTCTTAAAAATATATCCTGGTTTTTAGGTGGATGAATTTCCTGCAATAAGTCACCTAGCTATCTACTCACAATTATTTATACTTTTTTAATATAAATTACACTTCAAAAAAAAAAAAGGTCTTAAAATGTATTCCAATGTACACTCAGGTGATATTGAGCATAGCCAGCAAGGTAAGGTTTTTTCCTATAGACATATTTGGTATGCTATATGTTGTTAATGAGGGGAGGAAAAACCCCTGTGTGCACGTGTGAGCACATGTGCCCATGCGCACGCGCACACACACACACACACACACACACGTATGCACACACCTCCAAAACACAAAAATTTCCTAGTCTAAGTGAGCCAGAAGCCTGGAAAAAATCAGTTAGCAGTCCATAATGTTGGTCTGTGCCAATAAATCAGTGTGGGTTTACATTGCCAATGTTCTCACTTTCAACATTCTAAGGGAATTTACCAAAAGCACTTCTCATTCCTGTATCATCTTGCATCTAGGATGTTGGCAACTGTGCTCCATTCAGAAAGTCCCACAATGGGACCCCCATCGCTCCTTGTGGTGCTATTGCCAATAGCATATTCAACGGTAGGTAACTTTTTCTATCTCCTTGGTGTACTCTTTTGTAAGTGTGTAACTACCTAAATGTCCAGTTCACCTCTGCAGCTGCATAGCAGTTTAAAAAAAAATTGTATTCATTATCCACTGACTTATGGTATTAATATTTATTTTGCAACTAAGTTCTTCCTTACAGAGATTTGAAGTAGTAGGGACATGAGTTAAATGAAACTTAAGAGTATTTTTCAAGAATAGGGGGCCTTGGCAAGAAAAAGAATAGTCTTGTAATTTCAGCATCTATGGCACGTATGCATGTTAAGAGTCTCTAAAACCCTAATTTATTTTTCATCTCTGTCTGGTTTTGTACATCAAAGGATGGCAAAAATGATTGCTTGCATCTCTAACATAATTTTTAATTTCCTTGCAGACACTATCATTCTTTCATACATCCTTAATTCATCTATACATATCCAAGTCCCAATGCTATCGAGTGGAATTACATGGTGGACAGATAAGTACATCAAGTTTCAGAATCCAAGGTCCAGTAATCTTTCTAGTGGATTTGCAGGTAATATTCATAATTAGCTTCATTTTTTAAAAATCTCTTTATGGAAATACTGGTTTTTATACATGGGTAGTATTTATGATTCAGCCTTCTTTCTTTCTTTGTTGATTTATTTTTTGTTCTAATGTTCCCTACTTGTGGACACCTCCATCACATACCTATCAGAAACATGAAATGATTGGTGCCCTGGTTCCTTCCAGGTTACCACTAGTAAGAAGGCAGTGTCTTACAAAACTTGATGCTGCATCTAAAATTAGGGTGACCATGTAATTTATTGTCTGAACTGGTACACTTTTGAGAGTGGGCAGTAGAATTAAGTTATATATTTATTTGAAATTTTTATTTATTGCTCAATAGATTGACATTATCATTTTGGTAGATGTATAAAATAACTCTATTACAAACTACTTTAAAAATGCAATTCTTTAAAATAACATGTCTGTGTACTTTAAACCAAGTTTTTAAAAACTACTTTGTTACCTAAACATAAAAAAAAAAATAGCGTATTTTTCTGTGTATAAGACAATACTTCTAACATTGTTAAACCATGGAGTTCCCTGGTGGTGTAGTGGTTAGGCTTTGGTACTGTCAATGCTGTGGCCTGGGTTCCATTCCCAGCCAGGGAGCTACCCACATTAAAACAAAAACAACAACAACAACAACAAAAAACACATTGTTAAACCAAAAATTGGAGGTCGTCTTATATACAGGAGTAACTGGTGGAGAGGGTTTCTTAATGTTGGGTTAGAAAAGTAGGGGTCATTTTGCAAGTATACTGGGGGCATCTTATGCACAGAAAAATATGGTAAGCAGAATAACTATTCTGGATACATAGTCACATATTTTAATCACTTTCTTGGCTATGTATGTCTTCATTACATTCCCCTGTAGTTTTCTAGTAAATTTGTTTGTTTTATTCCTTTTAAAAATATTTTATAAAAATATTCTTTTTAAATTTTTCCACAAAGTGACCTGCAATCTTTTTTAAAGTTGCATTTTATGCAACAATAGAAAAAATAATCCAAAACAATGAGAATGGCTTGAGATTGCTCTGGGACAACATTAAGCATTACAACATTCACATCATAGGAATACCAGAAGGTGAAGAGGAAAAGCAAGGGATCAAGAACTTACTTGAAGAAATAATGACTGAAAATTTTCCTAACCTGGTGAAGGAAATAGACATACAATCACAGGAAGCACAGAGAGTCCCAAACAAGATGCACCCAAACAGGCCCACCCCAAGACACATCATAATGAAAATGCAAAGGTTAAGAAAAAGAGAAAATTCTAAAAGCAGCAAAAGAAATGCAAGTAATAACTTATAAGGGGACACCCACTTGACTCTCTATGGATTTCTCATCAGAAACTTTGCAGGCCAGAGGGATTGGCAGAAAATATTCAACATGATGAAAACCAAGGATCTAAAACAAAGATTAATGTATCCAGCAAGGCTAGCATTCAAAATTGAGGGATAGATAAAAGGCTTCTCAGAAAAGAAAAAGCTAAAGGAGTTCATCACCACCAAACCAGTACTACAAAGAATGTTAGAAGGACTTTTTGAAGATGGAAGGGGGGGAAAAAACAATAGCTACATATTTATCAGTAGTTCCTTTCAAGTAATACAGATTAAAAGCTTCCATCAAAAGACATGGAGGGTATGGCACTGAGTGGAGGGTCAAACATGGAGGAACGGAGATGAAATCTAAATTACAGGTGAAATCCAAAGAAGAAAATAAACAAGCAGAGCAAGGGCAAATTCACAGATATAGAAAACATTCAGTTTGTTGCCAGGTGGGAGGAGGGTTGGAGAAGTGGGTAAAGTAAGGGGAAGTGATTGAGAAGTTGTTCGGTTGTTACAAGGCAATAATCGTGGGAATATAGAGTATAACATAGGAACGTAGTCAATAAGGTTGCAGTAACTGTGTGTGGTATCAGATGGTACTAGATTTGGTGGGGTGAATGGGAAGAGAGCTGAAGAAGTGAGTAAAAAGGGGAAGAAATCAAGAAGTACAAATTCATAGTCAGAATAGTCACAGGGACGTTAAGTGCAGCATAGGGCATACAGTCACCAACATTGTAATAACTATGTATGGTGTCAGAGGGGAACCAGATGTATCAGAATGAGGATTTTGTAAGTTATTTAAATGTCTCATCACTATCCTATACACATAAAACAAATGTAATATTGTATATCAAATGTAATTGAAAAATAAAAAATAGTAATTCTTTAAGGGCTCAAATTTTTTTTTTTTTTTTTTTTTTTTTTTGTATGTGGATAGTTCCCTGGCCAGGAATCGAACCCAGGCCGCAGTGTTGACAGCACCAGCAATGAAGCCTTAAGCCACGACACCACCAGGGAACTCCCTCAAAAATTTTTTTAATTCTGGTTGATGGTATATGGAAAGACAGATCACACATACTACCAAACTGAAGGATTTCTTTCATTTAAAATCCATGTTGTAAAAATTTTTCAGTTCAGTTTCTCTGTGAATATACTAAAACATTTAAATTTTCACACAGTTATTCTTTTGATTAATAAAATATCATAGCTTGTTTAGAGACAATTATGAATTATGTATATGTACCTCAACCAATTTTAAGTACGTTTCTCTTTAATTTTCTCAACTGACTAAGGATATTGTCTCTACTTAGATGTTGAGCTCCACCAAATTTGCGTTTATGTTATCAGTACAAAACAAAAATGTTTATTTACACTTGATTACTGAATTTTTAAACTAAATTTATAGTAACATTTTCAATAATGTCAGAGGTTTTGCATTGGAAGATTGAATATCAAAAAGCTTTGCTCTGATTCCATGAAGAATCAAACCAAAAAAATCAAGACATTATTATAATTAACTTATTCTGATGTTTCTGTTTGAAGCATCTCAAGACACTTACATAAAACCAGCCTCACTTAACTGTTTACAAATTTATTTTATGCTAATGGAGCCAATACATTAAAAGTTTTCCTTTAATTACAAAAAATAATTCTAATAAAAAAGTGAGACTAGAAGGAACTCATTTGATCTAAATGAAAAGTCATGCTCACATGACATATAAATGGACCTTCTGTAGCTACACGAGGTAAAGCACTGTTTTTGGATACACGCTCTTAAAAATAAGCACAAACTTTTGAATTAGATTCTGATGTTCTTTGGTAGATTTATGTCTTTTGATTTTCGTGTGGGTCACTGACATCATAATGGTTCCATGGTAGTGGGTAAATGTCAACCCATGTTGCAATTATCACATTTACCATCTTTTCTTGAGAAACAGTATGTACTTAATTTTATATCAAACATACATGTTTCACTTTTAGCTTTTCACAGCTAAAAAGATTTACTAGCAAATAAAAAATGGATACCAAACAATAAAATAGTTATGTATTTATACCATGTAATAACAGAACCAATGTTGCAAGAGAGTTTGAACTACTCTCAGCACGACCGCTCAGCATCTATTTCCCTGTACATATAACATAACATAATTTCCTACCTTTCCCACTGATCCCACTGACTTGCAGCCTGGCAGCTTCATGAATCTCACAGGCCAAGACACAGGCTACACCCTAACTGGCTGGAAGATCAAGTAGTCACAGGGATACTTTGTTTTTTACTGTAAGAGTCTCTGGTTATCTTTCATTAATCATAGGTTAAGTAAGCACTCCATGGGGACCAACAACAAAATGGCAGCATGAGTGGGACCTCCAAGAAACTCCTCTGGAGGTGACAACTAAGAAAACACCTATACCTCAACCAAGGACCCTCTACACAATGCACAGTCATGACTAAGAAACCCACTCGTTGCATTAAGGTACTTGCAGAGGGACAGAGGGTTAAACAAAGGAGAAATAAAAAGAAGAGCAGGGATACAGCGGCTGCGGGACCCCACTTGGAACTCTAACGCTGAGGGAGGGAGGAGGAAGAAGGCTGTAGGAGAGCACTCCGGGCCTCAGTCAGTTCATGGGACAGAGGAAAGGAGGCCCACAGGCAAGGTATGTGATTCCACACCCACCTCACTTTGGCCCCAGGAGGTGCAGACTGGTCTGCAAACTGCAGGGGCCAGATTTCACTCCCGTTCCCAGAGAAGGAGGAGCAATGGGGTGGTGAGGAACTGCAGTGTGCACGCTCTGGCTGGGAAGGAGAAGGAGAGAAAAGGCTGTGTGTGCATTTCTTGGCCCACCACCAGGACCATTTGAAAGACCAGCATATAGGACTGACCCCAAGGCTCAGGACAGAATCCGCATGGGGGGCAAATTGAGAACAGAAAGGTACAATCACGCCCAAACTCCCTGCACAACCCCTGGAGCCACAGGAAGAAAACAAAGCCACAAATGCCCCTCCCCCACAGACCTCTGCCCACCCAGTATCAGCAGTGAACACCAAAGAAATGTGCAACTGGCAGGGTCCAGAGAGGTTGCAAATATGAGAAACCACAGAATTAAAGAGATGGAGACAGATGCCCCATCGGGAACAGAGCTCAAAGCAACAATCATAAAAATGCTTAAGGAACTGAACGATAATTTCAACAGAGAGATAGCAAGCATTAAAGAAGACTTACAAACCATTATAAAGGACCAGAGAGAGATAATGACTACATTAACTGAAATGAAGAACGGAATAAAAGTCACCAAACTAGATACAATAGAAGCACAAAGCAGTGATTTGCAGGAAAAACCAGCAGAACCCACCCATTTAGAACAAATAGATAGGAGAATCCAGAAAAATGAGGATGGTTTGAGATTCCTCTGGGACAATTTTAAGCAGAAGAATATCAGAATCATAGGTGTACCAGAAGGTTCAGAGGAATACCAAGGGATCAAGAAATTATTTCGAGAAATAACAAATGAAAATTTTCCTAACCTGGTGAAGGAAATAAGACACACAAGTCCAGGATGCACAGAGAATCCGAAACAAGATGATCCCAAACAAGAACACACCAAGACACGTCATAATTAAAGTGGTGAAAGTTAAAGAAAAAGAGAAAATGCTAAAAACAGCAAGAGAAATGCAAGTAGTAACTTATAAAGGGTCTCTCATTTGACTCTCAGCTGATTTCTCACCAGAAACTTTACAGGCCAGAAGGGAATGGCAGAAAATATTCAACATGATGAAAATCAAGGACCTACAACCAAGAATAATGTATCCAGTAAGGCTAGCATTCAAAACTGAAGGACAGATAAAGAGCTTCTCAGATAAGAAAAAGGTAAAGCGATTCCTCACCACCAAATCAGTACTACAAAGAATGTTAGAGGGACTTCTTTAAGATGGGAGGAGGGATGGGAGAGTGGGTAAAATAACGGGAAGGGATGGAGAAATTTAGTTTGATTGTTGACATGGAATCAAAAGCAACAAAGAAACAAAACTCATGGACACAGTCAATAATTTAGTAGTTACCTGAGGGTAAGGGGGCAGGAGGGTCGGGGAGAAGGGACAGGGACACAAATATATGATGATTGGTGGAAAGAGAACTGACTCTGGGTGATGAACACATACTACAACACACAGAAGATGTAGTATAGAATTGTGGGACCTATGTAATTTTTACTAATCACTGTCACCCCAATAAATTTTTAAAAAATTAAAAACAAAACAGAACAGAAAAAGACTCCATTCCCTGCACATGAGTCTTGCATACAGTACAGCTAAGGGCATGGCTGGAAGCGGGAAGGATGAAATTGTACGCACCTTGTTTGCTTGGGAAAAGTACCGTATCAGATGGGAATAGCAGAGCACAGACAGAAAAGGGGACTGGCTTAATGCGGACGGGCATGTGTGGTCATTATATAATTGAATTCCTAGTTTTTGAAGGAAATTTGGCACATTCCGTTGTTTTATCTTACCACATTGCCACAGAGTCCCTGGGTTTCTCGCTGCACCCGTTCTTACCTCTAGTGTAAGAGTTACCACGTGATGCTGTCATGATCTGGTTGAAAACTCGTTATCCCCACTTCGGCCTGTGAATTCCTTGGAGAAAAGGGATCTTATGCAGTTTTGTATCGCAAGTGCATGATAGATAGTGAGCAATGAGGAAACGCTTACTGTTGAATGAATGGGTGACTACAGATGACACAGCTGAACAGGAAAATGAAACTGGTGCCTCTCGGACCACGGTTCCCGTGCGCTCTTGGTAACGTGGGCTCCAGTGGGATCGGGCCTGCGTGAACCTGCATTTTTAACCTGCTCCATGGGTGATCCAGATGTCAGTGCCCCACAGGACACATTGCCTTAGGGCGTGAGCTCTGGCTCACTTAGAGGGAGGGCCCCTATTTAGCATTTTGGATCCTACCAATAGTAGAACCAGTTTTATGGAAGTGAAAAGTTCCTTTAACAATTTTCTCTTGTTGATTAGGTCTTTAAAAGTCAATAAGGTTTTTATTATCAACTTCTGTCAGCTTTAATGGAAACCTCTTGTCCCTTTATCAAGCATTTTTTTTAACACTGTGTGCCAGGCACTGCACTGAATGCCAGTGAATAAAAGATGAGGAGCACACTGTACCGAAGAGTCTGCTGCACAGAGACAGACGTGCCCAGCAGCGGTAAATGGGCAGTATGAGAAGGAGAGGAAACGCAACAAGCGCTTCTCCTGGCGCTGGCCCTCACCTGTGCTTCCAACATTGGTCCAGCCCTAAAACCTACCAGGCTTCCTGGCTTTCCAACAGGCTGGCAACACCTGTGCTCTCCACTGCTTCCGGTTACAAGGAGGAAACCCTCCTCCTTCCAGCTTTGAGCTCTTAGGCATGGTGTTGGGGTGAAGAAGCTCTGTATAACACAACCTTCATGGACTTTCATGATTATTTCCTTAGAATGCACTCCTAAAAGTAGAATTTCTGGGCTAAAATATGTGCAAAATATAGTAAAGCTTTTCTGCATGTTCCTAGTTTGCCAGAAATGTTGTCAATCCACACACCTATCGGCTATGTGCAAGAGTTCCCATTTCTACTGCCTCGTCGATGGGTGCCACTCTTTTTCTTCAAATATTAACCAAGTTTTAAGTGAACAGGTATCTTCTTTTAAGGTATCTTGTTGGCTCTCTTTAGATTACTAGTGAAATGAAAGAAACTGAAAATATTCCCTATGATGCTATCATAGTACACAACCACTATTATTTTGCTCCACCTATTTCTTCAATGCATTTTAGACACGTAATATACATGTAAGTCGATATTTATGTGTATGTATCAAATTATGTACTACTCTCCTTTTTAACCCTGTGAAAGTATCATTAGCATTTCCCCCCCACATTTCCTTTATAGCCATTATTTTTAATGAATGCACACTCGGGTAGTTTATACACACACGCACACACACACACACACACACACACACACACACTTTTTTAAAACTGTCTAATTTCTATTTCTCTTTCCTCAAGAATGCAAAAGTCATTTCATTCTCTGCAGTCTCAGGGAAACTGAAGCGGGTAGATTGTTTTTCTCAACCACGTCCATCATTTTCTTCCCACAGGAACCACAAAACCCCCATCTTGGTCTAAGCCTGTCTACAAATTGGATGAAGGGGACTCGGAAAACAACGGCTTCATTAATGATGACTTCATTGTGTGGATGAGGACAGCTGCCTTTCCCACTTTCAAAAAACTGTACCGTCGGCTCAGTCGAATACAGCATTTTACTGAAGGCTTGCCTGCTGGTAATTATAGTTTCAACATAACCTACAGTATCCTTTTATGCCACTGCTTTCTGGGATGAAGGAAAATCACTGTCTACCTGGGTACGAGTTGTTGAATTATTTCATTCTGTGCTTTTCTGTTCTCCAATCAAATATATCTATCTATGTAAAGAAATGCATAGTTCTGTTACAGGTAGTACTGTCACTCCATCGCCATATAGCCACTTGTCTCCACTTTATATAATCAAATGTGTACATTCCTTAAAAGGAGTAACAGTTAATAGCGGTATCGGTAAGTAGGTATGGATAAGTAGGGAAGGACTATTTCTTCCCCCCAAGAAAGATTAAATAACACTGAGCCTAGAGGTGTAAAACGGCGAGAAGAAGCCTGCTGATAAGGAGGAAATGAGATGGAGGACCATGGAAATAAAGAGAAAGTGGTTTGATGAGTAAATTTGGAATAGGGAGTAAAAATAACTAAAGCCGAGAGAGGGTGTAGAACCTCCCGGGGGAGGTCCGGCTCTTCCCACCCGTACGGGGAATGCTGTGAGCTCTGCACTTAGGAAGCTGTATTCTTCCCCTTCGTAGGTCTGAAGCTAGCTAGCAGGAGTCAGTCCCTTGGTTGTGGGCGTGCAGTCCAATTTAGGAGACATGTGCTTTCAAATGAGATTCTGAATTTTTTTCACTTAATTCAAAAATACAAATGTAACTCTTGATTTTAAAACAAAAAGGACTGAACTTCAAAATGACTCCAAACATATCTTTTAAAACTTGTATATTTAAATGCAATTTATACTAACTCTCATCCTTGGACTTAATGTTAAACTCCTGATTCTCCCTGAGGCAGAATTCTCTGGGAGGTAGTATCTTTCTTTCTTTCTTTTTGTTTTGTTTTATGTGGGTGACTCCCTGGCTGGGAATCGAACCCAGGCCGCAGCGTTGACAGCGCGGAAGCCCAGCCGTTCCCCCACCGGGGAACCCCAGGAGCACCTCTCCGGTACTGTACTCAGCTCTGGGACGTCAGCGGATTGGACAGCACTCCTGGGGCATCTCAGGGCTGCTGGCTAGTTGTTGTTCATGGGCCCCCAGGCAGGCCAGAGGGCTTCAACACTGACTACTTCCTTAAGTGTCTACCTCTCAGGGAACGTGAATAAGGACTTCTTGGGGATTAGCGAATGGCTGCGTGTGCTTCAGTTCCCTGCTCCGTCTTTCCTTCTTTTCCATCCTTGAGTGCAGACAGCTCCATCCTGACGGGAAGAGACATTCCTCAGTCAGAGACACCACCACTGACGTGACACCATCTCTAGCTGTCGGCTTGTTGCCTCCTTTTGCTTACAGACCAGGAGAACCGTTTGCCTTTAGTTAGTTCCTTTAACAGGGTCTCTACTTCTATTCTATGAAAATGAAAGCCACCGAGTTGCTCTCTTTTGCAGCGTTATAGATACAGATCAAAGAGTAAGCCATGGAATATTGCCTTTTAAATAAGATTTCAGGGGTTCCCTGGTGGTGTAGTGGCTAAGGTTTCGGTGCTCTCAATGCCGGGGCCTGGGTTCGATTCCCTGCCAGGGAGCTACCAAAAAACAAAACAAAAGAAATAAATAAGATTTCAGCAACCCCTCTTCCGCTCCCCCCCAAAATTGAGATTAAATGTTACTTGACAGTGGTCTCCCGACCTTCTGATACCATTGACTCTGTCTGCGATCGCCTTACTAGTAAAGCAGCTATAGTTGCAATCAAGAAACTGGGGTGGCGGGGGGACCTACCACGTACTGCTGTCTTCACAACACGTGACAGTGAGTTTGGGGCTGAAGGGCAGAGGAAGGGAGACCATGTTTCATACAAAGAAGACACTCTATTTCTCCTTCTGAGACATGCTCTCCTTGGGTGACTTCATTCACAGTCATGTTTTTAATGCTGATGACTCTCCAACCTAACTTTTCCCCATAGAACCTCAATCCTGAGCTTCAGTCCTGCATGACCTGGTTGAGCCCTGGTGTGAGTATTACCCAAGCAGCCTCACGGCCCGGCTCACGTGCACTGAGAAGAACTAAGACAAGCAGCAGAAAACGCTTACCACTTCTAACGGAAACAAGATGGTCTTTGTGTCCTCACACAAAGACCAGCTTGGAATTGAGGGAGAGACAGAACAGGCAGATGAGTTGAGGTGGCACCCAAAAACCTAGTGACAATGAGGAATTTTGACGCAAATGAGTGAGAACTAGTTTTCTAACAAGTTTCCTTGTGCCTTTATGATAGCACGTTGCCAAATGAGTTGAGGCCTTTTAAGAGTTTTGCTGGGAAATGCTGCTGTCCTCTGCCGTTGCTATGAGAAGCCGTTATTTGTTTATTAGTTTGGTTTACAAAAGGCACCAGATGTTTAAAACCCTCAGGCCACGTGCATAATCAAAATGACATCATTAAAATGCTAACACAAACCCACTTCAAACACTTTCTTCCCAGTGGTGGAGGATGCTGGCCTTTTCAGAAACCCAAATGAATGCCATGCCGTCACTTTTCTCACCAAAAGTGGTTCACCATCTATTTTCTGTTTCTTCACTCCTCTTGAAGAATTTTTCCTGAAGAATTCAAACTTTAGTCTATCCTAAGTCTCCTGATTCACAAAACTTTAAGTTTGTGATAAAACGTATCCGTATTCTTTTCATTTCCTTGGGTTTAAACATCTTTGTACGTTATTTAGTTGTCTCTAGGTCATTCAGATCTCTCTGGGTCACAATCTCTTTTGTAGATTGCAACTATGTAGAGGGAAGGCTTGTTTTTACTTAACTTCATTCCAGCAAGATACAACAGACTCCTGGTAAAGATTAGGCTTTGTGAACTAGAATATTCAACCTTTCTTTAAACTAAAAACACAGGAATTTTATAGAGTTCAACCTAATGTATTTAGGATATACACGTACAGTGGTAGAGCTGAGAAGTGCGATGACAGATCCTTAACAGGTATTCTTCTCTTAGACTTTCCAGTAACCAGATTCCAAGGAGAAAAATCAGTTGTCCTTTGCACCCTGAGATGGAGTGGAGGCAGCAACCTCTTCTTAGGTCTCATGTACACAGTGACAGGAGCCATGGCGTGGCTGGCCTCCTTCTCCATGATGGCAGTTCACTTGATGCTGAAAGAAAGGAAAATGGTCTTCCCCCAGCAGTAAAGTCCAGTTTTAAAAAGAAAAAAAAAGGAAACACGGAAATTGACAGTGAAGTAACAGAGCCAACGATGTGTGATGAGGCTCGAAATGACTGGGCGATTGTATCAGGAGGAGCCGCGCTGACGGACCAAGTGCAGTCCCAGGTGGCTAAATAATGAGAGTTTCAGAGTGAAGGGGAGGAGGCCGAGGAAGACTGTATAGTAAAATGTCTTTGAAATATGGAAGATAAATCATTCTTGAGCTCTAAACCAAGTCTCTTATGTTTATTTGAATTCCTGGGAGGGTACCATCACCAGACAGGAGTAATTGGCCTGGGGTCCCCAAAATTAGGTGAATCCTTCTGACCATCAGTCATGCTCAGGCCAGGAGTCTTGATTGGCTGGTTGAAATTATTACAGACGACTGAACAACAATTGCTGAACACTGAATTGAGCAATCAGGAAGATTGTTGAAAACTGATTTATTCAATGTTCTTTACTTTCTGTGGAAACAAAACTAAGTTTTCTCTGCTAAAACTAAACCAAGCAAAAATTATGACAGTGCCCTGAGCACACAAAACATAGCAATATAGCAAAAAGAAAAGACTAGAGAGTTCCCTAAAGTTACCCATGCAGCCAAGAGGGAAGCACTGAAAATGACTGATTCCCTCAAAAACCGTACGCAGCACAAAAAAATCTAGAGTTTATATTGGGATAATACAGTCTAACAGGCAAATGATGACATGGATTTATGATACTTGAATTATGTGTGTTGAGGGAGCATCTCCGAGCCCATCTTAAAAGGTTTGGATTCCTGCTAAAGGTCACGCACAGCTCAGTGAAGTGCTTGGTAAAGCTGCCAGGGCAGGAGCCCCCTTAGATTTGTGTACCCACGTGCCCTGAATATTATCCTCCGAAAAACATGTTCTATTATTCTTTAGGTGGGGGAAGCTTTACTCTGTGATGACTCCAGGAGCAGAATTTTCATTGTTAAAGAAAAATACAGTACCAATACATATTGTCTCTTTAGCAGTCAAGAAAGCATTTCTTTGTTGCAACTTTCTGCATTCACCAAATAGCTGACTACTCTTCCAAAAAGAAACCAAAAGGCTTTCCAGTACCAACTCTGAAATCTTGGAATCCCTCCCCTATCTCCCCCCCGATATGTAACCAGTGACCTCTGGTGAGCAGGGTGTTAGGCCCCACGCCCCTCCCAAGATACCCATGCCCTAATATGTCAAAAGACTTGGCAGGTGTGATTAAGGACATTGCTATGGGGATAGTATCCTCAATTAACCTGAGTAGGCCCAGCGTAACCATTAGAGTTCTAAAAAGAAAGAGGCAGGAGATCGGAAGAGTAGTAGGAGATACGGCAACAGAAGCAAGAGGATGGGGTAATGGAAGGAAGGAGCCACGATCCAGAATATGCGGACGGCCTCTAGAAGCTGAAAACAACAAGAAACAGATCCTCCCCTGAAGCCTCCAGAAGCCCTACTGGCATCTTGATTTGAGATGTCTGACCTCCAGAACTGTAGGAGAATAAATGTATGTTGTTTTAAGCAGTGAGTACATGGTAATTTGTTACAGCAGCAACAGAAAACTAATATACGAGGGGTTGGCAATGCTCTAGTCATCTGAGTTACTGTTGTTTCTCGAGCTTAGGTGAGCTGTCCAAGGAAGAGGACTGGGAAGAACTAGAACTCACACGTGATCTAGGCCCATGGCTCTCCCTCCTCCAGTCCACACTCCCAAGTTACCGTGCTGGATGGATAAAGGCATGAACACATTGTTGGAATGCATCTCAGCCTTGTTTGTCAGCTTATAGGATGCTGTATTCACTCAGGGTTCTCCACAGAAACAGAACCAATTGTGTGTGTGTGTGTGCATGTGTGTGTGTGTGTGTGCGTGCGTGTGTATGTACACGTGTGTGTATGTGCGCGTGTGTGTGCACGTGCGTGTATGCATGTGTGTGTGTACGTGTGTGTGTGTGTACGTGCGTGTGTGTAAACAGAGTTATTTTAAGGAATTGGCCCACATGAATGTGGAGGCTTGGCAAGTACGAAGTCCGATGGGGGAGGCTGGAGGCTCAGGAAAAAGTTGCAGCTCCAGCCAAAAGGCAGCCTGCTGGAAACCTAGGAAAAGTCAATGATGTAGATGAAGCCTGAGATCTGTTTGCTGGAGAATTCCCTCTTTCCCAGGGGAGGTCAGCCTTTCAGTCTATTCAGTCCTTTAACTGATTGGGTGAGACCCAACCACATTACAGAGGACAGTCTACTCTGTCTTCCAATTTAAATGTAAATCTCATCCAAAAACACCCTTAGACAAATATCCAGAATAGTGATTGACCGAATATCTGGGCACCACGACTCAATCCAGTGACACATGAAATTAACCATCACAGGAGGCGTGTGCCTTTACCAAGTGATGAAAACGTTTCAGAAAAAGCTCTCCTCATCTCACTTTGCACTAGACTTGGCTCCGTGGAAGGGACCTGCACCCAACACAAGTCCCGCCTCAAGGAACTATTCAAGAGAAGTGAGTACCGCATTTACGGCAGGATGCACATGTGTAGTGCTTTTTTTCCGCCTCTCCATAGGTCGGCATGCTCAGAATGGTTCACCTATACATGACTCTGGCCCTGCTATAAAGTCCGGGCACCACCCGCCTTGTTGGGGTGACTACATCGTCATTCACAACGAGCCCCCAGCCCACAGCAGGAAAGCATGACTTCTCCGGTTTTCCTTCTCTACTGTTCTTTCTCTTCCCTTCCCATCATCTCGTTCTTGTCTTCCGCCTCCACTGCTCTAATGCCTCATCCTTGTGCTCTGTGAACTGTTAGGGAAGGACTGGACAAACCAGGCGCTACCCTACCCTTTCTCCAACGCCTGGCAACAACGCTAGAGAGAGAAAGCGAGCGTGAGAGCAAGAGAGACAAGGAATAAAAAGAAGCATCCGTGAGAGCTGGTGAGGGTGTGACTGTATGTTTAGAAACTGTATGGACTTTTCAAGTGCTTTTATTTAGACGTATATTCTAAGTGCATGGCAGAAGCAGCAGGCGTAAAAGTGGGTAGGATGAAATTATGAGTGCATAAATAACAGTGTATTTTAGGGGGAGGGCAAAGGTATAAAAGTGAATGAAAGTGTACAGTTGATCTTTATTTGAAATTTAGCAATTTAATCCCTACTTTGTGTGACAGATGTGCAATGACGAGGATACGAAAGTGAGCCAGCTGGGGCTCCTGCTCACAAGGGACCCATCTCACACAGATCTTCGTGTCCTTCCGAAACCACACGCACTTGCCCCACACAGCTGCGCGTGGGTCCCACACAGTCACCTCGAGTGGGTTTCTCTCAGGTTCCTGAATGCCAGTCTGGGCCCCCTCACGGAAGGGCAGCGCCAGGCTTCCTACTGCCCCTGTATGATCCCAGAGCACCCGAGTCCATGCTGGACAGACAGAGGTGTTTGAATGGATAAAAACCTCCTCACTTGGACACAACAACATGATCTTTCCCTGCCTGCACTAAGACCTTCCCAATGAAAGCTGGTTTTTCATCTGGTTTGTTTCATGGTAGAGGCTTTATTAACCAAATGTTAATAAAAGAAACCTGCTTCAGACAGCTGCTGGTGGTTTTCCTTTGCAGTGTGTCCAACAGAATCCCACAGCGCCACAGCCTGCAGTTGTCAACATAGTTTGTCTCTGGTTGTTCATAAATGAAAGGACTGCCGAGCAGATTTTTCCTGGTTTCTCCACCAGGTGTGACACAGGGAAGCCCACTCCCACTTCTCAGAGCAAGGGGGGCCTCTCCAGGGCTCAGCCCGGGGCCCCTCTCCCCAGGACTGGGTCAGAGACCATTGCTGAACCAGCGTTGATTGGGCAAACAGAGTGAGGCCCTTTGGAGTCCTTAATCGCCACTAACCAGGTTTCTAAAATCCTCATTCTCCTTTTACCTGTTTACAGTATTTCATAGGCACTTCTTAGTTAGATGCATTTTAGGGTAAGCCATGGCCCCCTTTTTTGTCTCTACCCTATTCTCACCCCCTCAAAATAGCTGTCTGGTAAAATGATTTGAAGAGTAGGTGAAATTACGAGATTTGGATTGCAGTGACTCAGAGAGCAGCAAGAGGAGTGCATTTAGGGGAAAAAAACAAAAAACAAAAAAGAAAACCTTTCTGCAAAGGGCCAGGCCTGTACAATATCCCCATTCGAATCCTGGGGCGGACCATGAGGTGATTCAGAGCCACTCTGACAAATGCAGGAGCTCTTTAAAGTCTGAAGAGTGAAATACTGTCTTACAATGAATCTTCCTTTTTTGATTAGCGTGGAGCCTGTACCCTGCTTCCACAGGCAGCATCCAGCTTCCTTGTTCATTGTCACCACAGTCGGAATGGAAAAACTGAAGTCATTACCCTGATGGCAAGAAACATCTTGTGGTGCTCACAGAGGCAGCAGCCGGTCCGGGCGGCAGTGGGGGTGCCTTCTGCTCCTTGTCTGTGTGGAAAGAGCCTCACTCCATTGAAAGAGACGATTTTTAGTGCAGGCTGACATTGTAAAAATAACTTATATGCTGCTGCTTTTTTTCTGTGTATAAAAATTTCTCGATTGTGTTTGGTTGTTATTGTACTTAGTTTTAGTTTTTGTTTTTAATGAACAACAATCATGGACTGACCAGTACGCATATTCCTCAGTCTGAGGTCAGGAACTTTTCTGAGATGTCAGGTTGATTCCAAATTGTTTGTGGAAGCCCGAGCTGCAAAACTCCAAAAAGTAGGGTGGGGGGCGGGGCAGGGGGAGAGACAAACAATGCCTTCTTTTCAGAAAGGTGAGAAAACATTTGGATTTCCATCTTCAAACTGAAAAAAGGGGAGAATGGGAGAAATGAAGCACATCAGGATGGAGCCCTTTCTGTGCCCACTGAGCCACGCCTTGCCCACACTGCTGTATTTAATCCTCACAACAACACAGTGAGGCAGGTTTGTGACCCTCTCAGTAGCCTCTTCTTTCACCCTGCTTCCTTCCTGCCAAAGCCCACTTCACATAAGTGCTAAAATGCTAGCTACAGACTTTGCCTTCAGGTAAGAACGGCCAAGGGACCGGGGTCTGACTATCGGACATAAGAGAAAGTCTGTTGATGGGATTTGGGAAAAGACTTTCCTCTAAGACAAAACACACACACACACACACGCGCGCGCGCACACGCACACGCATGAACACACACGCACACACATGCACGCACACGCACGCACACACACACACACACAGAGCCTTCTTGTCACCCTACCTGCCCCCTGCTTCCTACATGTGAATGCAGTTGTATGAGGATATGATGCTCACAAGCGCTTAGCAGCCATCTCGCAACCAAGAGGTGAAAAAGCTGGGGGACAAAAGCTTACATACTGGGGATAGTGGAATGGAGGTGGAAAGAGCTGGATTTTTCATGACATTGTTGAGACCACTGATTCAGCCCTGGAACCACCTGCTTTTGGAGACATTTTTATATGAGATAAGAAACCCCCTTTTTATTTTAGACACTTTTAGCTGAGCATTCTGTTACTTGCGGCCAAAAGCATCCTAAAGGATAAAATATGACTATTTCCACTTCATTCTCTGGGAGGGGTTTCATCTAACAGACCAGAAAATTAATTCACTGGCCATGACAGTGGAAACAAAACATACTTGCTTTGTAATCTGTTAGAAATCATCTCCTATGCAGTCCTGTAGTTTTCAGTTTAGTCTATTTCCTCCTCACTGTCCTTCACATATGGATGATAACATGTCACAGTCCATGAAATGATCATGCACCACAAATAGTAACCTTAATTCCTATTATTTCCTGTGACCCAGTTGGTAAACGTGTGATCCCAACTTCAATCAGAAGCTGATGCTCTGAAGCCAATACAACACACGCATCTATGATGATGGTCTCCCACCGTGGCGATAATAGCAGGTTCATGGTTTAGGACAGTTCTCTTGCTGAAAATGGTTCCTACCAAAGTCGTCAGTCACACTCAAGCTTCTACTCACAGACACGTGGTACATACTATATGACATTCTCAAAAAGGCAAAACTAGTGATGCAGAAGGTTAGTGATTCAAAGTCAAGAGAGGTTGTGACAATACAGGGGTGAAATGCAGGAGTTGTTTGGTTTGGTTTGGTTTTTTACAGTAATGGAACTGTTCTGTGTCCTGATGTGTGGGGTAGTTACCTGAATCTATATACGTGTTTATTCATAGAACTATACATGCCCATTAAGTAAAGATTACTGTATGATAATTTAAAATTTAAAAAATTTTATCTCATAAAAATAGTTTCTAACCAGGCATTCATTGATAAATTCAAATTGGTTTACTTTTTCATCTAATTGTTAGCAAGAAAGAAAGGGATGCTATTGTTAGCTATTGCTGGGCTTAAGGAAACAGTAGCCAAATCAGGGAAGGGGACCATCTAGATCCGATTGCTGCACCTGACAACGGTGGCTGGCTTCAGGAAGCGGTATGGGAGAGAACACAGTTTCATGAAACAAAACTGTAATTCTTAATTTTTGAGGCCTCTCCCAGTATCTTGTGGGCTGATAATCAGAGCCATTTCCCTGGTTACAAAATCTCAGTGTCCATAATCTCAACTGAAACACAAAAAGCAACTGACTAAATTCAACACCTTTCATAATAAAAACACTTAACCAACTAAGAATAGAGAGAAATCACCTCAACTTAATAAATATCCACAGCTGAAATCATACTCAATGGCAAAAGACTGAAAGCTTTTCCTCTAAGATCATAAATAAGACAAGGATGTCCAGTTTCACTGCCTCTATTCAACATAGTACTGGAAGTTCTAGTCAGAGCAATTAGGCAACAAAAATAAATAAATGACTGCACCCCATGTCTACGGCAGCGCTATTTACAATACCAAGATATGGAAACAACTTAAATGCCCATCAACAGACGAGTGGATAAAGAAATTGTGGTATGTATATACAGGAGAAGGCAGCAGTAATGCCCAAACTTGAGTTATGATTTTATTGCAAAATCATAATTATACATGCTTACAATTTTGTAATAAAGATTTGGTATAGATTACCAGCTCATAAAAGAGGGACACTGTTTGTGTCAGACCCTATACAATGGAGTATTACTCAGTCATAAAAGAGAATGAAATCTTACCCTTTGCAACAACATGGAGAGACCTAAATAGCATTATAAGAGTATTACATGAAATAAGTCAGATTGAGAAAGGCAAATACCATATGATCTCACTATTTATGGAATCTAAAGAACAGAATAAATGAACAAGGAAAACAGAAATATTAATAGACTCTAGATCAGCAGTTCTCAACCTGTGGGTCGCAACCCCTCTGGGGGTCAAATGACCCTTTCACAGGGGTCGCCTAAGACCATCGGAAAACACATATCAGATATTTACCTTACGATTCATAACACTAGCAAAATTACAGTTATGAAGTAGCAACAAAAATAATTTTATGAGGGTCTCCACAACATGAGGAACTCTATTAAAGGGTCGTGGCATTAGGAAAGTTGAGAACCACTGCTCTAGATGAAGAAAACAAACTGATGGGGTAGGGGAGAGGGTGAGAACTGTGAAGAGATTAAGAAGTACAAATTGGTAGTCACAAAACTGTCACAGAAATGTAAGTACAGAATGAGGAATATAGTCAGTAATATTGTAAAAACTATGTGTGGTGTCAGACGGTACTAGGCTTATTGAGGGGAATCACTTCATAAATTATATAAATGTGTAACCACTACACTGTATACCAGAAACTAATATAAAATAATATTGAATGTCAACTATAATTTTAAAAAATAGTCATGGGGATATAAAGTACAGCATACAGAATATAGTCAATAATTTTGTAATCACTATATACAGTGTCAGATGGGTAATAGACTTATTGGGGTTATCATTTTGTGAGATATATAAAAGTCTAATCACTATGTTGTTTTGTACACCTGAAACTAATTTAAAAAACTAAATTAAAAAGAAATAAAAGGCATCCATATTAAAAAGAAGCAATAAAAGATCTCTGTTCACAAATGACACGATGTTATATGTAGGAAACCCTCAAGATTACACACACACACACACACACACACACACAGAGTTACAACTAATAAGAATTCAGCAAAGTTGCAAGATACAAAATTAACACACAAAAATTAGTTGCATTTCTATATACTAAAATGAACAACAAAGTGAAATTAAGAAAACAGTTCAATTTACAATAGCATCAAAAATAATAAAATGCTTGGAAGTAAACTTATCCAAGGAGGTGAAAGATTTATACACTGAAAACTATAAAACTCTGCTAAAAAAAATTAAAGACAGCAATAAATGGAAAGAAATCTCATGTTCATGGATTAGAAAGCTTAATGTTGTCAAGATGTCAATACTACCCAAGGTTATCTATAGAGTCAATGTAATTCTTATCAAAATCTCAACATACTTATCAGAAATAGAAAATCCATCCTAAAATTCATATGGAAGCTCAAGAGACCCCAAGTAGCCAAAACAATCTTGAAAAAGAAGAACAACCACTGTGGAAGGCAGTGTGGAGGTTCCTCAGAAAATTGGGAATGAAGCTACCATGTGACCCAGCAATCCCCCTTCTGGGGATCTACCCAAAGAACTTGAAAACCTTTGTCCGCAAAGACTTATGTACCCCAGTGTTCATTGCAGCGCTGTTCACAGTGGCCAAAACATGGAAACAACCAAAGGTCCCTGCGACAGATGACTGGATAAAGAAGCTGTGGTACATATACACAATGGAATATTACTCAGCTGTAAGA
>PVJL010011458.1:0-42819 GCA_004026885.1 Lyroderma lyra | reverse complement strand
AGCATGGCTAATAAACTGAATTTCTAATTTAATTAAATCTTTATTAATACGAATTTCATTTTAAATAGTCAACTGTGACTACCATGTGGGATAAGTGTGGCCACGTAATGTACCAACTTTCCTGCATTTGTCTCCTAGCGTCCCAGCTCTGCACTATCGCTTGCCCACTTTTAGGTCTTCTGTTCTCTCTGGCTACTTGGAAATCACTGTGGGACCGGGGAAGGAAATTACTTGCATCTTTGATTGTATTCGGGGTAATGGGTGTTAATGGGAATTGCTTTTAAATGTTAATTTCTGAGAAAATATGATGGCAACACCATAGATCTTTGCTCTTGCTTAGCTTCTTTTCAAAGAATGTTAAGAACTTAACACTTTTACTTTAATTGGGACTTAATTAGCTTCAATGTGTAATGTAAAGGTTTCCTTTAACACTGCTAATTCAGTTTACTTTTTTTGCTCCTTAGCATTATTTCTTGCTGTCTGTATGCTTTGCACTCATGCGTTTGGTACTTAAGGTGCAAAGAGGCTGACGTCGTGTCTTTTACACCACGGATCGAGGTAAGCTATTATTCACATAAATGTTTAAAAAGATGTTTTTCGCAAAATATATTTGTTAACAAGGTAAAACATGGAATGAAATCTGTTTGGAATAAGTAAAAACTTAAAATTATGTAAAGATATAATATAGAGCCACATAATACATATGACCCTGTTTTTAAAGTATCACTTATTACTTGAATTTTTATATTGTAAAAAGAATCACCATTTTACCAAAAATAATCTTCTAGAGATTCCTTTAATAATGAACTCCTTTGTTTCATTAAAAAGAGATTATCAGTATCTTTTTGGGAGTATATCTATTAGGTATGTATGATATGTCTACAATTATTTTGATACAGGCAAGTTCAAGTTACAATAATAAACAAACCAGAGTTGTTTCAAGCAAAACCTTCTACTTTAGAGTGTATAACACAATCTCAGTTACAAGATAAAAGTGTTTTGACCTTGAGAACTTTGGATGGATGGGCATTTGTTATCTACTAATGTAAGCGGCATGATAAATAATCACTCCCCGTGGAATACAACGCCACTGATTACACATAGATTTTCAAGGTCATTCCTCTACTGTCTCCTCTCTTGGAATTCTTCTCTTAGGGTGTCAGCCAAGTAAGAGGAAATGAGTTTTTAATAAAACTTAAAAACAACTACTCCAGAGCTAGCTTGCTGTTTGTTTTCAAAATTCTAATGACTTACAAGTATAAGACATAGGGAAAAGGCTGATGGAAGAAAATGTCAGAAGAAAAAGAAAAATAGCTCTTATATTTCTCTTACTATAATAATTTAATTTACTTATATTATTTATATAAATAAATATAATTTATTTATATACATTATTTATATTATATTCTCTTAATATAATAACATCATTTTAAAAGTTTGATAGTATTTCACTTATCACCACAAAGTATTTTTGGTACAGCGCACCACTGAGAATATTTTGTATCTGAACAACTTACTTGAACCGATCAGCCATGAGTTTCCATGTATTATAAATTCCCTTGAGACAAGTAGATATGAAAGAAATATTTTTTCTACCTATAGGAAAATTCACACTACCTTTTTCTTATATTGTTGAAGTATATTTCTTCAAGGTAAAATGCATTTTAAATTGTTCAAAATTATAAAATTATGTCACTTGTAAAGAAATAATGTTCAAGATTTAATACTCACTGAAAAAATATTTTTATCATTGTTATTCTGTTTCTATTTTTTATTTTTACTGTTCATTTAATTTTTTAGTTATTTTACTTAAATATAATTTAAATAAATTATAAATGTATTTGCATATTTAATAAACCCGTTTTAGTTTTGTTGAAGTCCACTTCTACTCTTTCATTTTAACTTTATTTTAT
Source organism: Lyroderma lyra (assembly GCA_004026885.1). Classification (NCBI taxonomy): domain Eukaryota; kingdom Metazoa; phylum Chordata; class Mammalia; order Chiroptera; family Megadermatidae; genus Lyroderma; species Lyroderma lyra. Next base: position 40,906 of record PVJL010011458.1, on the reverse strand, counting down.
TATTTTCTCAGATTAATAGCCTGACATTTTAAAAAATGGGAACTCATTATAATACCAAAACTAACTGTAATTAAGGAAATAATCCCCATAACATTAGCTAAAATAATAGCTAGTACAGCTCTTGGAGATTTACTAATCCAAGTCATTTTGTTAGACATTAATAATAGGGTTTTGTGTAGGTCAGGCACTGATTATAGTTACCATATACTGACCTCAGGATCTAAAAGCTTTACGTGAGTCTTTTCCCAAAATCACTTCTCAGTTCTGTGGGAGGAGTATTATCACCTCGATGAACACATGAACACATGTAAGTTCAGAAAGACAGAGGAAAGAGTGGAAGGACATGAACAGGCAAACCAACAAGCCAGTAAAATGCCCTCAACACATGGCATGCAAGAGGAAATGCAGCTTCTGACCAGCAGGTTAGAAATGGCTTGAAGGGCAAGAACGAAGCTCCCATGCTCTCTCACAGCAGTGCCAAGGCTGAACACCCTCGCGGCACTGGACCACTGATCACTGTGTAATGGAAGCCTCCAAGGCTAACAGAGTTTATAGGTGTACGGGCTTTAGGTTAAATTGTTGGTTAGGAAAGAAGTCCACTGTCACTAAACGACTTGGCCAAGGTCACAGAGTGACTCCTCTCCTGCCAGAATGTTGACGAGAAGGCCCAGAGCAGGGCCTGAGGCCTGGGAGGAAGCAGGTACGGAGGGGGAAAGCAAATGCTTACCTGCCTCCCTCGACAGGTCGTTTTCAAGGTTTCAAATATTTGAGAGATGGAATGACTTTCCTGATTCTAAGTGCAACAATTTCCTTGATGTTACAGCAAAAAACAACAGAAAGAATTGGGCAAGTGATCTTCTGACTGTGAGTTCTAGGGGGTGTGAAGCCTTGGAGTGCTTTGTGGCCAGCGCAACCTGAACCAGGGTGGAAGGGAAGACCATGAGATGCCTCCTAGAGAAGGAAAGCCCAGAGCATATGGCACCTAATCACCCCTACACCTGCCCCCCACGCTAGGCTGACCAGATGTCCCATTTTCAACAGGACAGAAAACAACGGTTCTGTCCCATTTCAAATGGTGCGTCTGGTTAGCCTAGTCTCACTGGGTCGAATTCAAGGTGTCAGTGGGCTGACCATAGGTACTGTTTGAAATGGGACAGCACCGTTGTTTTCTGTCCCGTTTAAAATGGGATGTCCGGTCAGCCTACCCCACTCCCACCTAGAATCTTCAGCCCTCCTGTCTGTTTGTTCTTTCCTCCTGTGGACAAAAAACAAGGGGGATGGGGGGCAGTTCTACAAAAAGTAACTTTACAAGGTGATCTGACCATAAATTCCTAACTGGGAAGTTCATGGTGGGAGTCATGTCCCAGGCATATAACACTTTTAGTAAAAGGTTTACCTGTTCATTTTTCTTGTGTATCTACATCAGCACATCTTCAAAATGCTGGAAGTATTACCTACCCTTAAGGAGAAACCACACTCAAGAGAACACAGAATCTTGGTAACTATCCTGTAATCCAATGGCCACCTTCCTTTCTTCCTTCCACCTGTACCTAATTTTCCTTACATTCCCTTTTTCATTGCAAATGCATAAAAGAAACTGCAAAACTATTATTTTTCTGGAGCATCTGAGATCCTGCTTCCTGACAACTGTCATCAGTTTTGGCTCAAATAACCTCATAAAAATTCTCTACACATTTGGGCATTTTTTATGCCAATACTCCTTAGATTTGTTAAAAGATAACTGAGACATATTATACATTTTAAGAGTATTTGATAAAAATTGATTCCAGTTGGGCAGTGCCAAAGCACAAGTGGTTAGGAGAGCCCTGCCCCACCAATAGGAGCTAGGGGAAAGACTTTTTACAGACAAGAGGTGGAAATAAAGTCAGAAAATTATTTGATTGGCTGTAGCTTATGCATTTGCCTTATTTGGAAAAGCCTACTTGGCTGTTTTTGATTGGTTGTCCTTAGGTTTTGATTTAACTTTGAGGTATTTGCAAGCTTAGGGTTTCATTTGCTTACATAGCTTACTCTGGGCATTAAGCTAAATATAAGGTGATGGAAAGAGAAGTCACATTAGGTGGTGAACGTATTATACATCAAGTTGACAATGCACTGTAGAGTTGTATGCCTGAAACCTATGTAATCCTTGCTAACAGATGTCACCCCAATAAGTCTAACAATAAAAATGAATTAAAAAAAAAATAAAGCCACCCTAAGTCTACTGGCCTCCTTATTTAATTAAACAGATTGAACATTATTATTATTGTTGTATTTTTATTAACCAACCTTGGATGGCCTATCACATATTGTAAAGCTATCCATTCTCTCATGTAATTTTTACCATAACCATGCATGCCATATATTAGAATTTCCATTTTACAGATAAGTCCTTTGTTTGACGAGGAGTAGACGGGAAAGATGGCAGTTGCTCTGTGAAATCCTGGGAATGCTAGAATTCACAGGCTTCGTTCCGGAATGGACTCGTGGACTAGGTGCTCTACTTTTCCCCCAGAAAGGTCCCAGAACCTTTCAAGAAAGGCAAACACTTCTGTGGGGAGGGTGGGATGGAGTGGTGGGGTGGGGTGGGGAGGTGGTAGGGGGGACACCTGGTCATCTGGCTGTCAGGTGTTCTTTGTAGTTGGAGACTTGTGGGGGAAGTGGGTAGTGGACTGCAAAAGGTACATACTCATGGTTAGCCTCCTTATTTTTATTCCTACGTCTCTCATACTTTCACTCAAACTACATTTTAAAAGTTTCATGTCCTTCAATAAAATTGTTTTCCACATAAATCTTGTACATTGTTTGTTATATTTTTCTTATTTGCTATATTTTGATGCCAGTAATGACTTCTTCCTTTTGTACGTTTCAGATTGTTTGGGACAATGAAGACAATCATACAATCTACAATGAATTATAGTTTCATTTTAATCTTCCTGATCCTTCTACAGTGTATATTTATTTATTTATTTTTCACATTGTACTAGCAAGGCTGTGTAGTCCAACGCTGAATAGAAATGGTGATCATGGTCAAATGTTTTGTTATTAAAGAGAATGTTTTAAATAAATTATCAAGGGGATATTTTAATATTTCTTCAATGATTATGCTATTTGGTGAATTTGTTTTTAATTCATACTGTATTTTGGGTTAAGAAAGTTTCATTCTTTACTCTATATTTAATCATCAATATCTTTATCTCCTTTCTGAATGATAAGGGCATCTGAATACTTCAGCTCATTTTGTACTTTTTACTTATAAGCTGTATTTTCCTACAGGCTTTAGTTTTGTCTTGATTTTTTTATTGCAACAATTTAGAACTTATTGTTATCATTTTCATAATATAAACATTTGGATTGACCAGTGTTTTACATAGCATTTTCTTTCTAGAATAATCTTCCTTCCTTCTCACCTTAATTCTTCAGTAATTAACTTAGAACAATAAAACCACTCAATTTTGTTTTCCTAAAAATGTTTGTATTTCACTTTTATATTTGAAAGACAGGTGCAATGTGTACTCAGCTGCCTATAGGTAGACAGTTTATTTTTTTCTATCAGAACTTTGAAGATACTATGCCACTGTCTTCTGCTTTGCATCATTACCCTTACAGCTTTTAGGGGAACTGAGTTCCTTTGGAAATAATCAGTTTCCATGGGTCAGAAGCCTTGTCACAGTGTCATTTACCTAATCTGTCTGCTCCAGATGTCAGCAGACCTGCACCCCTGACGGGAGGTTCTGGGGGAGCATCTGGTTCCACCTTGCTCAGGTTGTTGGCTGAATCTAGTTCCTGGTGGTTGTGGGAATGAGCTCTCCCCTTCCTTGCGGGCTGTCAACTGAAGACCACGCTTGGCCCCCTGCACTTGGCACCGATGGCTCAGAGCCAGCAAAAGCAAGCTAAATCCTTCTGAGGCCGAGCTCTCTCTGGCCTTCTCATGGCTGCTTCTTCCTGGCTCTCTTCCACCACATCAGATCCAAGGCTCTGCTTCTCACAGTTCATCTCCCAGCGATCTTACTCTGATGTGACCATCACTCACCATAGCCTCGCTCAGACATTCAAAGGCATATTTACTTAGAAAAATATACTACCCTGCTCCCCAGGAAATTATTATTATCTGCACTATAGTTTTTAAAATCTTAAAACCTAGCAACAAGATTGTCACACACAATCTTTCTTAGTGTTGCTATCCTTCTACCAAAGGGAATGAGTTTAGGGAGAAAGGAAAAAAGAAAACCAACTCTTACACCGTGTAAACAGAAGAAAAAAGTCCATATGTTAAAATGTGCTCACATTTTAATCTATCCTCCAAGGTATTTTTTGAAAACTGGATCTTCCCCCAAGTATTATAGATTAAAAAAAAATCTTTTTGGTGGGTAATTCTTACTTTCAGTTTAAGTGAATTGTTTGGATCCATTTAACATGAGAAAGACAAAACCCTTGATAGTTTGAAAAGATAAAGCTAAAAAAGGAAAGTTTAAAGTCAAATATTTATCTTCTCTTAAGTGTGACAATGTTCTTCTGTATTGTTTGACTCTATCGAGTTATAACTCAAACTTTTAAAATAGTGAATCCCTATTAATAGAGACTTTTAGCTTTTGTTTTTAAATGGTAAATGAAATATTTTAATAACCTGACTTGGAATGTTTTATATACTTTCATCTTCAGATGCCTTGGATTGATTTTATCCCTTATTGAATAAACCCGGGGTGCCAAAAATATGTATTCACATTTTAAGAGATGGTATCTATGTATTACTTACTGAAGTTGAATCAAAGGAAATGGCAGAAACATGGTTGTTGGTCGAGGAGTGCAAGATCATTTGCCAGGACAATGGATAGGATGAAGAGTTGTAGCTGAGTTTCCCCCATGTTCTCTGAATTTAACACCCCTTGACCTCTACCTATGGGGACCTTAAAGGACGTGGTGTGCTGTAGCAAACCGGCTACACTGGCGGTACTTCGGGAAGAAACTGAAACCGCACGCTCAGTGATACAGGTGGACCTGGTCAATGTTGCTCGAGCAGAAGTTTGCTGTAATCATAAGTGTCTGGATGCTGATGGTCACCACTCTGAGCGCCTCTTGTCATTGCAGAAGTCAAACGTGACTTGCATCCATCTTTCATCATTGGTATATATAGAGTATTATAATTCTAACAGTTTTTTCCTTTCTTCAAATGTGTATACACTTTTTTGGCACCTCCTGTCCAAATATTTATTAAGAGTCTGCTGTGTTATTTATTAACAACATTAATAAATGTTATTAAGAACACTATCCAAGCCAAGGAATATATGGATATGAGTAAGATCAATAAAGCTCCTGTCCTCATGGAACTTAACTTGTCATGGAAGAGACCAAAAAAATAAAGAAAGAAACAGAATATATGGCATAATTTCGGGGAGTGGTAAGTGCTCTGAAGAAAATGATAAAGCAGGGCCAGGAGAGAGAGAGAGTGCCTCAAGTGGGAGCACTTTAGACAATGTGATTATCGAATGTCTGGTGAGGAGGCAAAGCCCTGGATGAAGTGAGGGAGGGAGGCCTGTAACTAGCTGAGGGTGAAGCAGAAGTAACGCTCTTTTAAAAGTCATTACAATATTGTTATGTTAGAGAATTACATGTGTATGATTTTGTAATAAAAGATTTGGGATAGATTGCCAGCTCATAAACAAGGGCATTACTTCTGTCAGACCCTGCATTTTATAATACTGGAGAATCCACATCTAAAGACCCAATGGGTGAAGTAATGAAGAGCAGAAAAGCAGACCTAACACTTTTTTGTTGGGATAAAAATTGACTTCCTGTTTTGGCATTACACATCATGAGACTCGAAAATCACACAGACATAAACTCATTTACATGGATCTCTGCCAAAGAACAGTGCGAATCCTTGCGGAGCAAATTACATACACAGATAAGGGCTAATGCTATCAACAAGCTGTTAACAGAAAAGAAAGATATTCCCAGATCACAAGTCGATAGGAAAGAGTTTTTCTTCAGGGTTTTGACTGGCTTCTGACCATCTGCAAAAGTGAAAATGTACTGGGAGAAAATGTAGGTGATTAAATATGAAACAATGAAAGGAAGTCTCAGCCTGCATCCCAGCCCTGAGATGGAACGAGTTTTCTGCACAGGAGGCAGTTTTGACACAGCCAAACTCATCTAGTCTACTCGTTTAACTTGTTGTTTTAGGGCAAATGCACTCTAGTTAATTTTTAAATAAAATGCATCCATTTTTGAAAGTTGTATTTATTGAATCAGATAGCTTATAATACAACCAAATGTGTATTTAAAAATACCTATAAAGGAATCCTACTTTATGTTTCTAGGAGAATTAGAAGTATTTCAGTATATTTACATCCAGATTATATTCTTTTCAGAAGTAAGATGGTTTTTTAAATTTTCTATTTTTGTAAATTTTGCCCAGAAATATAGAAAACTAAAGGTAACTATTAAAGTGTGAGCTCCCTTCTTTTTGCAATAATGTAAGCATTTTATTTTCAGTATATGGCAGTGGTTCTGAACCTTCCTCATGCCGCGACCCTGTAATACAGTTCCTCGTGGTGTGGTGACCCCCATAACATTATTTTCGTTGCTACTTCATAACTGTAATTTTGCTGTTCTGAATTGTCATGTACATATCTGATGTGTGTTTTCCAATGGTCTTAGGCGACCCCTGTGAAAGGGTCGTTCGACCCCCAAAGGGGTCGCGACCTCCAGGTTGAGAACCTCTGGTATGGAAATAAACCTTAGCAAGGATGTTATAGACATAAGTCTTTATATTTGCTCAATGAAGTCTCTATATTTTCTATAACATTCTGTTACTCTTTTTTAGTTCTTTTAAATTAAGTTTGTTGGGGGTGACATTGGTTAGTAAAATTACATAGGTCCCAGGTGTACAACTCTACAGCGCATCGTCTGTGTGTCGCATTGTGTGGTCACCACCCAGAGTCGGTTCTCCTCCTGTCACCATGTATCTGACTCCTTCCCTCCTCTCCCACCCCCTCCCCCCTTACTTTCTGGAAACCACTAAACTATTGTCTGTTTCCATGAGTTTTTGTTTCTTTGTCTTGTTCCTTTCTGTTGCTTTCGGTTTTATATCCTTTATAGATAGTGTATATTTTAATTTCTAATACATTTACAGTTAATGTAAATCTAGCAACATTAAGCAAATAAGCAAAAACAACCTAGGTTTTGGAGAATAAGGACTGCAAAATTTAGTATTGTATAAACATTATGTTATTTTTTTTTCAGATTTTCTTGCAGCTACTCAGGAATACGTTACTAGACAAAGATGAACACTGGTTCACACTTAATTATATTCTAATGACAGGAAGAATGCAAGTTATACAGGAGTTAATGCTAGAAGTAATTAAAGATTGAGGAGAAAAGATCTTTGAAAATCAGTTTAATGCAATATAGTAGACTCTCAGTTAACTGGAACTCAAGTAACCAGCACTCTCAAGCAACTGGCACATAAAAATTTGATTTTTTCACCAGCTGCTTGAGAGTTTTACTGGTTGCTTGAGAGTGCCAGATACATTGACCTGACATGTACCACTCCCCATGGGTGCTGGTTAACTGAGAGTCTACTGTAGTTAAGTGTGGTTTGGCACAGTTATTCCTACTTTCAGTAACTTTCCAATGCTCACAGGATCGAGTCTAAACTAATAAATCTTGCAGACAAAAAGAAAAAAAAATCTTGAAATTTTGACTAACCTACATCTTCTGAAAAGTCTCATGCAATTCTTTCTTATAGCCACACTTCCATACCTCATCGTTATAGCCAAAATATGCTCAGAGGAGATTATAATAAATCCTCCCCTTTATTTATGTTGTCCTTTCTACCTTATTACCCTTTTTCTGCTTAGTAGAATTATTTTCATACTTTCATGCACAGTATGAAAGTCATCACTTCTCTTAGACCTCCCCATAAAGAAAAAATTACTGTGATCATTGTACTCCTGCTCTATAGCATTTATAATTCTGTAGAATTGAATGTTTGCATTTATGTTTCTCCTACTTGATTTGAAATGGGTTCCTTCACTGTAGAAACTATGTTTTCTTGTTTAAATACAATTTTAATAAAAAAATTAAATATAAATTACATTTTAAATAAATGTTTATAGAATGAATAACATTTCAAAGTTAATATACCAAATAGAGCAAGAGCCATGTTAAGCCTTTTAATAAGTAACTGAGATTTATAAAGAATAGGTATTAAAATGAATTATACTTGAACAGAATATGGATTTCTGAAGAGGTTCTCCCCTCCATAACTTGCTGGATAAATATAATTTTTAATAAATGTAATTTTTAATACATTGGAAAGCAGTCTATTTCTCCATCTGACATAAATTTAACCCAAAGTGCTGTAGCTGGGAGTTTGCAGTGTTCCTTCATATGTCATTAGGAGATGGAGAAAGAACGAGAAAAAATAGTCTCTTATCCTAAAAGCAGTTTGAAGAGGGCCAGGAGGAGGGTATTTAGCAATTTAGCTGAGGAAATGACGAGAAGGAAATTGTTTTGTGTCTCAGGAACCATGTGGAATTCCAAGATAAGAAAAACAGTTACTAATTTGAGTATAAAAGCAGGAAACATGATACACTTGTTTCCTTTTATGCAAACGCAAGTATATGAGGGATTGTATGAAAATTATTTTTCTCTTGCTGAACCACAAAGACATAGAATCAAAGTGCTTCTTTTGGACATTCTGGCTTTTCTTTCTTTCTTTTTGTCTTCTCTCTCTGCAATTTCTTGTGGATATTATGGCTAATAACACAACAAGTTTAGGGAGTCCATGGCCAGAAAACTTTTGGGGTAAGATACTTTCTTTAACTTTTTTCATTTAAAATTAGGACGCAGAGAAATGTACTGCATTATTTATGAAAACATTGGGTATCTCTGAGACATTTTGTCTACTGTAAACTAATTATGCTTTTATAGATTGGTTATAATAAATATATTCATGTAAAATATCTTTAAAGTGGGATCTGAAGACACTCAAGAAGAATCTGGGCAATAAGCACAGATTTTGGCTGGTGTTACAGGATATCATTAGAGAACAAAGAATGAAAAAATGAGGATATAAGAAGGTAGAAGTCATTGTTGTTCAGGATATGCTAATGTGGATTTTGTTGGAAAGTTAAGTTGTATTTGTTTTAAGGCTATAGATTATGTATTTTATTTAATGAAACCAAAAATTTCTATAGAGGTTATTTTTAACTTCCATCATTGATGTTATATTCTTTAATTTCCAAAGTGATCTAAATGACAAATCTGTACTTAAGGAGTGTGATAATATAGATGAAATAAGGAATCCTACCATGAAATAGGAGGAAAATCCTGCAGTAGCAAAAGCTGAGTGGAAATACATCACATGCAACATTACAAAGGAAGCCTACCACCGGGGCAAAAGGGACACAGAAAAGGACTTTTTGACTCTTATTGACACACAGCTGCTTGTCAAGTGTGGGCAGAGGATGGAGGTCAAAACGAGCAGGTAGTTGTTCAAGGCTAGAGGTACAAAGAAGAAGGACTGGGTTGTAAAGTTGACATATGATCTTGGGCTCAGGGAAATTCTAAAAATAAACATGGCAATTTGTGTTAACAGCCAGAAAAAAAAACTTTGAAGGAGAAAATGGAGCTTGTGAAGAGATCAGGATCCTTACTTGTTAGTCCAAAACAAGTTTTTAATCCTCTCAGAGAACTATTTCAGACTGTTGTGATTCAAGGGGACATTCTGGCAGCCATGAGGTGAGAAGTGAGGAGCTGTAGCTGACTGTCCCTAACAACCTCACCTAGTTGTCCACCATCACAGAAGTTTGCATGAGAAGCATTCGTTCTGGCTTTCTTTTTTTTCTTTTTTTTTTTTTTTAATCATCAGCCATTTATGTTTACTTCAAGTTTGAAAAGGAGAGCTATTAGTCAACATCCTAATACAATTATGTAACAAAATAAATTGTGCTTACATATCTAAAAGAACGCCTTGGTAATAAGTTATTCCAGGTAGACACCCACAGACAGTAAGTCTTCCAACTGTAGACATCTGATACATATTTGTTACAACACTAGTTTGTGTCCTCAGTTACGGACACAGCGAATGTGCTAAACACAGGCTGAAACACAGCTAAAGGGTGTTTACCCTAAATGCATCATTACAAAAATAAGCAGATGTATAAATGTCTTCAAAAGTTCAGTAACTCATTACAAAAACTAATCTATAAAAGCCAAATCTATTTTTCAGACCATTAAAAGTTAAGTTTCAGGTTCACTTAAGGAAAAGAAATCATTATCCCTAAAACAGGCATGATAATTTTAAAATAAACTTGAATCAGGAAGAGCAAATATTTAATTGAAGTCTACTTACCAATCCTAAAAATGATCAGTTTATTTTTAATATAGAAATCTGTTCGTGAGAAGGAATTCAAACTTATCATTCCAAAGATAATTCCTAATGTTTCGTTGTCTTAGTACGGGAATACAATGGAAAATAGATAAAAATAATGAAAACCAGGAAGGGGAGTGTTATATTGATAAGCATAAACAAAACCAGTGCAAATATGCTGAGCAGATATAACATTTGATGATTTGAGGAAAGCATGTGAAAGATCACATTATTTCTTCTGAAGTAAAAAATATGAAATGTAAAATGCAAAAATATGAATATTAATATGCAAAATACAAAAATTTTCTAATATATCAATGTCCATCTTTCTATTTCTTATTTGTATCTAAATTGATGGCTACTTCAATCCCTGACTCCACAAATATATTATTTTGAAAGTCTTGTGAAGTGTAGGGCAAGGCATTGTCTATCACTCCCAGAATCAACTGTCTGCTTGGTGCTTTGTATTTAAGAATTAAAACTAGCTTAGAGAAACAAAAGACCAAAACCTGTACATGGACTCATATCATGAACACACTTAAGCTGCATACAATGTTGTTTTCCAAATAGAATTCTCCTGGTTTACTTTACTGAATGCTAAAAATTAATGTTGTGATAGCAGGTCATTACCCATCACGACAGCTTGCATTTTCGTAGTCATCACCCATGAAGATGTGCCAACGGTTGTGCTGGCATTGAAGTGACTAGTAAGCAAAGGGCGGGCAGCAAAACCAGCTCGAAGGCGGCCACGCAGCGGAAGACCATGTTGCATCTTTTGCTGTCTTTGATGCATTTCTCTTCACTGTAAACATTCCCCATGAAAGCAGCAGGCAACACCTGTGATCGTGTGCTACGCCCTAATGTGCTGTGACAGCACAGAAGGCTCACTAACCCTGTCATCCTCTTGGTCCTTTGAGTCCTGAAGAAGACACAGCAGCGGCTATACTTCCCGCTTCACCAAGTGGGTTTTCTCTCCTGGTTAGTGTTGTGGTCTCTTTGGCTAGCTTTATTGGTTCAGTGCTTGCATTGATTCACCTCCATTAATCCTCTCCAAACTGTCCTCAGGAAGATCACACACTTGGAGGAGACTGTGTGGCCATACAGATGCAAACAAATCCCTACGTTGTTATGAAATATCACAAGATAATATACGGTGAAGCGGCCATGATTAATAGTATATTATGGATTTAAAAAATATGGTTCCTAAATCCTTCTTAGAAAAAAAACGAGGCTTTAATTTGTTTCCGTTAGGTCAGATGAGATTCAAATAGGAAGGACGTTTTAGCCATTCATTTGTCCTTCATTCACTCATTAACTCATTCATTCCTGTATTTATCCAGTTCATTCCTTTAGTCAGAAGTACTGACTGGCCACCTGTTACATAACAGGCAGTGCGCTAAGTGTCAGGATATAAATAAGGCAGAGCTGGAGAATTTCAGAAAGTTCAGGAGAAATGTTATCAGCAAATGCACAAGTAAGTACACATGTGCCATGTTGGTGGAGAAGTGAGTGGCTTTAGACAGGTTTGTGCCAAGTTTTGAATGGCTCCGTGAAAGTTTGACCAAGTTGAATATGATCATTCTCAATTTCATGAATTCAGCTCTCCCCACTTTCCTCTTTCCTGAGACTTTTCCTCTAAGGCTGGAAGGGAGATGGAGTCGGGGTGGGGGTCATATACTATCAGGGTATTGGAAGCAGAGGGCCTTAGGTTCTTGATCAAGTTCTGGCCTCTGCAGACATCTACCTACCGATGAGCATTTCTTGTCGTTTTGGAGGCACTGCCCTTTTACCTCCATGCTTCCACTGCTGAAGGCTCTTAACCACAGAATTGGGTGCTATGGTCTATGCAAGCTTTCCTAATGCCATGGTTTTTGCTTTCTTTGAGTCCCCTCTGGTCTGCTGGCCCTGTCCAGGCGCTTTTCCATCTGTCTCAGTGGCAGAGAACCACAGTCAATGCTCTCCCATATCCTGGAGCGGAGGGAGCCTCCTACACTTGAGCTGTGCAGCAGATCCCTTGGACCGAGACGTACTAACGTCAACCCCACTGCCCCCGTTCCTACTCTGCTCTTCAGACACCCAGGGTTTCTCAGAGGGGCTTTCCAAAGAAGCTGGGAAGGGGTACCAATTTTTCTGGGATTCCCTAAATCTATCTCGCTCAGTGGGCATGGATGGAGTGAGTTTCCTCTCCAAAACCTTTACTGGTCACATTCTTTATAGCTAATCTCCCTGTTCCCCCAAACCCCTCCTCTGACATGGCTTCTGAAAATGGACTTGTTATGGACTAAATGTTTCCCACTCCCCATTTCCTGTGTTGAAGCTGTAACCTGCGAGGTGACTGTATTCTGAGCTGGGGCCTTGGGGAGGTAACTGGGGTTACATGAGGTCATGAGGGTGGGGCTCTCGTGATAGGATTAGTGCCCTCACTTCAGGCATGCACTGAGAAAAGGCCAGGTGAGGATTTAGTGAGAAGGCGGTCATCTGCAAGCCAGGAAGTCAGTTCTCCCCAGAAGCTAAACATGCTGACACCTTGGTCTTGACCTTTCCAGCCTCCAGAACTGTGAGAAATAAGTGTTGTTTGAGCCACCCAGTCTATGGCATTTTGTATGGCAGCCCGAGTTGCATAAGACATGACTCATAGGCAGCAGTTTATTCTTCACAATACCGTTCACCCTGCTAGAAAGATTATCTTGTTGAGTCCTCCAGGCTCTTAGCATTTAAAATTCAACAAACAGAAGAAATAAAGAAAGCACTTTTGTTTCTTTCAAATGCCTCCTGATGGCAGTAAACATTTGGTTTTCAAGATTATCATCTATTCTGTATATTCAATAATCCAGTTAGTAATTCTAAACTGACCTTTTCTACAATCCTAACCCTCTCCAAGGTCATTGTGAATTGATTTGTTAAAGAGTCAAGTGCTGTCAAGGAGATGGTTAAAGGCTGGCAATTTGAGTCCCCTGCCTGTAGAATAATACAGCTCTTGGGGACCCACCCTAGCAGCTGCGGGTAGCATGTCCACAGGGAAGTTGAGGAGGGAGTTTAGTTTATGGGCGGGCCTTGCACCCCAACGATGTTCTCTGTATACCCTCTTCCTGAACAGCAAGCAAACACTGACTCTATTTCAAATGTGTCTCTTTAACTTGTATTTAGAAAAGGCTTGAACATGTACGCATCATTGCATATTAACAGCCTCCTAATTATTTCTCTTATTTCAGTTAACTGGAAAATTTGAAAAGCAAGTATCTGCAAAGGCTTGCCTTTAAAACTGCTGTCTCCGAATTATGTGGAGAGGATCTTGAAATTTCGCCTCTCACTGGGTTCCATGCTCAGAGATGATGATTCAGTGGCTGAGAGGTGGGGCCTGGGAAGCTGTACTGCTCAGTAGGTCCCTGACCCTAGAACTTCCACATCTATAGTCATGAGAGAAATGTGCCTATAACAATCTTGTCTAGTGACAGCCTTGTCAGGTTTCGGTGTCAGTGTCACGCAAGTCTCTTAAAACAAGTTGGGAAATGTCCCCTATTTTTCTATTATGTGGAAAATTCTGTATAAGGTTGTTATTGTTTATTGTATAAGTGCTTGAAAAATTCAACAATGTAATTATCTGTAGTATTTTTAATGGGAAGGTTTCAAATGGCAGAGTTGCTTTCTTGAACAATAGTGGACTACTTAAATATTCTAGTGATTATTTTATTATTTAGGGTAATTTGTGTTTTCTAGGAATTTGCTCATTTGAATTAAATTTCCAAATACATTTTCTTAAAGTTATGCATGATATTCCCTCATATGTTTTTTCTAAGATCTTATGAAAACGTTCAAGTATACAGAAACATTTAAAGAATTTAGTTTATGTTTAGTCCATGATTAATGATGCTATTATCATATCACAATTACATTTCCTAGTTACTTCTAGTACACACAATATTTTTCTATATTAGTATGGTTCATAAATGCTTACTTGGAATTTTATCTCCCTATGTTTCCATTGCCTATCTAATCTGTTCTAGTGCTACTTTTGGGAGATTAGATAGGCAATGGGAAAATATGATGATATTGGCAGTTCATTCTCATTCTCTCTCTCTCTCTCTCTCTCTCCTCCCCTTCCTCTCTCCCTGCCCTTCCTCTCTTCCCATCATAGTCATTCCTATCAGTAGCTTATCAATTTTTATTACTATTGTTTTTGGAAATCACATTTGGCTTTGATAACTCTTTTTCTTCTCTTTTTGAATTTTGCTTTCTCTGTCATAAAATTCTGCATTCTCTTACTTACTATATTCTAGTTACATTAGTAGTCATTTGCAAGCTTCCTGATATGGAAGCTTAAATTGTTTTGTCACACTTCCTTCTTTTTAAATATACGCATCTGGAGCTACACATTTTCCTCTAAACATGGCTTTAGGTGCATTTCACACATCAGTTGACAAAGGAGCAAAAACCTAAAATTATCCATACAGACAGCTGGAGAAGGAACTTCAGGAATAAGTTTCACCTGAGGCAAGTCAGGAGTGTGTCTGCCATGCTTAAGGAAGAGCAGAAGAGGGCAGCGTGGATGGAGCTGAATGCGCCAGCAGAACAGCGGAGCTGAGCCCAGAGAAATGGAAACGGGTCAAGTTGGGGCTTTAAGGCCAGTTTCAGGAGTTTGCTTTTACTCAGGAGAAGGTGGGTTTAGAAGAGAAGAGTGATGTGATTTGACTTACGTTTTCAAAGGTTCACCATGGCCACCAGGTTGAGAACAGGGCAAGGGTAGAAGTGGGAGGACCAGACAGATGGCTATGGCAATATTCAAGGTTGAAGATGAACGTCAGGTGGACCAAAGAGGTGGCCAAGTAGTTATAAGCAGCAGAATTCTGGACCTACAGGTATTGTGAGAACAGGCCAAACAGGATTTTCTGACAGATGAGATACACGTAGAAAATTCTTACTCTTTGTTCAAATTCTTATAATTAATCAAGTTTTCTATGCCCTAAATACATGTATTATTCTTTCTAAAAACCTTTTGCCAACAGCTCCTTGCTGGAACCACTCACATTCCTTTATATGCCAGGGTGCCAAGCACAGCACAGCCTGCTTTGGCAATGGCTAAGCTTTGGAGTCTTGTAATTGCAGTAAATTTGGTTAATGTTCTGTTGTCGAAAATCGTTTTTCAGATATCAGAACGATTCAACTTCAGGCCACTAGATGGTGACCTCTACTAAATTTTAATACTGATGGAAGGCATTGGAGGCATTGAGTAGCTTTACTAAAAACCAGATTCAATATTAGAACCATGGAATTGGAAGGTATTATAGTGATGTTATTATTAGGCCAAAATAGATCAAATGGCTTGGGTAAGTGTACAAGCATTATAACAATACTTATCTTTCATTGAGGATTTAGGTGCCAGGCCCTTGTGAGTTGTATATTAATAGATACATATTACAAATTAGGGCAGCAATACCCAATTTATATGCCATACCTTACTGATTTTAGAGTTTATTCCTTTTTCCTTAAAAGGAATATCTGCATTAAAAAGTAATTGTTAGGTCCCATTAGTTCATTAGGGCTGTCCAGAAAGTATCCAGCCACATAATATGAAAAATAAAGGCATTTATGGCTGGGGGTTTTTCTGGACAGCCCTCATATTGTAATTATATAAAGTGAAAATTATGGTTCATTCCCCCAACACCCACCTAAAATTGTTGAGAAATAAGAAGATAAATAAGAATGCAAACTGTTCTTAAAAAAGGAATATCTGAGCCCATGTATTTTTCAGGCACATTTTGTTTTATAGTAGGTTTTTTTAAAAAGGCTTGCAAAATTTACTGTCAGAAGTCGGCTGGAATTGAATTACATATGTGAAAATTTAAAGCTGTACGGTCAATAGGTGCTGTTTTTCTCACATATTTTTGAGATTCTATAGTTGGGGACAGAAAAATTATTCACTATAAACAAAACGAATCCTACGGAAACCCACTCTGGAGCAGGTTGTTATAATGGTGACTCCTGACATTTCTTTCTTACTGCTCTTCTGCATTTCCACACTTACTTTTGCACTTTGTAGTTAAGGGAGCTGAACAAGACCAGGTAAGCTTTTTACCATATATTTCAGGAAGTCTTAGAGATTCTTATGTCATTATTATCATTTGTAATTATTAAAAAGTTCTGCACTTATAACAAGGACATAAGAATTAGTGCAATGATTTCTAAAACAGATATTTGATTGACTTTATGGATAAAGAAGTCATTTTCGTGGTATGTGCACTCAACTGATAACAAAAATTAAGCAAATTCGTATCCAAGGCAGTCTAGTATTTTTTCTATGTCATTTTAATAACTTTTGTAGCACCATTTATATTCATTCAAAATTCAGTTTATTAATGTGTATATTTCTCATGATTCTCATGTACATTTAAAATTTATAATTTATTTTCAGACATCTATAAAACCATATATAGTCTTTTATTTACAATAATGATAATATATTTTGAGTCATAATTATCTATCTGCTTGTCATTTCCCCAAATTTTATGCACAGACACTAGGTCTACAGTGTCAACTAGAAATATTACCAAGCCATGGAGAATTATCACTAAAAATAGATTTCTTGTCAAATTAATCTCCTTGAATATTACTCTAGTTTCAGTGTCACCAGAAATAATATTTTTACTCACAAAACTGAAATTTGCCATTTAAGGATACTTAGGTGGTTGAACACATTCTTTAACAACTTGTCTACTGGAGTTTAGATAGGACCCTTATTATCTTATATCAGAACATAATTTTGGAAATCTGTCATCTGGCATATGAATATATTCCTTACTCCACATATTTGGTTGTCTTTGCTAATTTTCTCAATCACTTTAGTAGATAAGAACTTATTTTCCTTTGATTCTGTATTTTTAAAGGTTCTAATTATTTTCTTGCAATTGAACCTGATGTTAATTTTCACTATAGATAAACCATGAAGAACATTTTATTTGTCAGGAGACACTGTGATAGAGAGACTCAAAGAGTAGATAGGTACATTGACACCATGTGTAAGAACTCCTGTAACCTTCAAATGCTTTTATTTGGTAAATAAATCTGTTTCAAGATTTTTGTTTTTACTCTATTTCATTAAAATAAAGTGTTCTCATCTGTTATGCCTGCTTACATCCTGAGATATTTAGGTTCCTCACTCAGATGCTAGAGGTTACATAATAAGCTTACTCACAAAAGCAAGGGATATTCTTTGTGAACTTGAGTGTTTTGTCTTCTCGTTTCATGTCAGACATGAGTGAAAGCAACAGTCCCCTGACCAGTGCTGTCAATCTTCAATTATTAAAATAAATCAAATGTTAGTTCGACCACATATACTTTAGACTCTTTCAATATCAATAAAATAAGAAGTTTGAGCCAAGGCATTTTTGAGTTTGTTTGAGTTGAAACTCCCTATCTCTGGTTTCTGTATCTGAAGTTGTTGATATTCAAAATTCTCCTGTGGAGGCTGTCGATTCAGGGAAATACATCTGTGGAATACATACCATGGCTTTACCGCCATTTCCCCAAGTATTTTGTGCACTAAAGGCTATCACATCTGGTATTGACCTTTGTCTGCCCACGTCAGAACCCTGGGAGTCCTTCTAGCTTCCTCCATTCCTCAGTATAGCGAAGTATGGTGTTTGCACTGGTTGACTTCTATTTTTAGAGTGTGGAGGTGAAGGAGGGAGTACGTGTCCGTGATTGTTTTTAATTTTCTTTTATCCTGAAGGATCCTAAATTTCCCCTTTGCCTTTCCTGCTTTTCTCTTTTATTGTGTGATTTCCAAAAAGTATCTCTCCTTTTCCCTCCCCCCGCCTCCCTCCCACCCTCTCTTTCTTTCTTTCTTTTCTTGTTTTTAAACAGCTTGATTAGGATATATTTCGCATAGCACATAATTCACCCGCTTAAAGGGTACAATTAAATAGTTTTTTATTATCGTAACAGACTTGTGTGACCATTGTCACAATCTAATCTGAGAACATTTTGTCCTTCACAAAGAAACCCTGGTCCCGTAACCGTTGTTCCCGTCCCTCCTACCTCGCCCCCGGCCCTGGGCAAGCACTGATTGACTGTCTGTCTCCACAGTTCGGCCTGTTCTGACATTTCATTACAAATGGGATCGTCAGAGATGTGATCTTCGGGCACTGGATTCTTCCCGCCCCCCTTCCCCTGGGAGGGGTTCCTTTCCGGGGCTGCCTCCTCACAGTCCTCTCTGCACGTTAAAGTTTCTTTCCTGGACTCAGGGTGCTCAGGGACCAGACTTTTTCATTATTTCCAGTTTTTCGAGAATTGCCTTCCCTCTCCATGAAGATGTGTGGTGGAAGCACGGCAGAAAACGTCCTGCTAACAGTGTTTTGCACTGTTTATTTTTTAGGTCACTTCAAGTTGGATGTTCTCTGTCTTCTACGAATGTTGAAGGCATGGGTTTTGTACAGTTTTATGGGTTAATTTTGTTGTCTTTATTCTTTTTGGAAGAAATGCTGGGAAATTCTGATTTACACTGCTGCCAATGCCTTGGCAACACTGAATTCCTATAACTGTTTTTTTTCTTTAGGTTCTAAATATTTGGGGAACTGATAGTTATAAGTTAATTTGGAAGTTTACTGTATTACTAGTAAGGCTAATTTTAGGTTTTGACTTCATTTGCTTTTTCCAGACAAAGCCCGACTCAATGAAATCCTTCTATCAGGAGATAATATTCTAAGGTCATGACTCAATATTATTTTTGTGGGACACATTTTGGAAGAACAGTACTGGGTCTAACAGATCTTTTCTAAGTCATCTTGCAATTCAGAAGTCTTCTTCCCATTATAAAAATTATTGTTTAGATTTGATAAAAACGTTTGTCTAGGATGATTTTTAAATAAATATTTATAGAGATAATTGTGAAAGCAGGACATAACAAATACGGCCTTTCCACAGGAGATAAATGCGACAATAAAAGGTGGAAAGACACTAAATATATCCTAGAATTAAAAAGCAATCATTATTCTTAGGTATCTAGTAACATTGGCTTATTTCGTTGTTTCTGGATTACAGATTTTCTATATGTTGTCATAGATTACAACAATGAACTGGAAAAAACCTTGGCAATCATAAAATCTAATGCCATTAAAATTAATGAAATCAATGAGTCTAAACAAATTTCCTAAAAATCACACAACATGTTAGGGATAGAGCTGAGTTGGGAACCCTGAATCAGTTAGGTTTTGCTGTGTAGCGACCCACCTCAAAACACAGTGGCTTAAAATGATCATTTATTTCGTTCACAATTCTGTGGGTTGGCAATTTGGGCCAGAATCAGCTCAATGGATTTTCTGCTAGTCTTTCTCATGTGTCACAGTTGCTTTTTACCCGATCTCAGAACCCCAGTTAACTAATTTCCAGTCCATGGCTCTCTCAATACAGTATCCTTAGGTGAGCAGTTAGATAAGATAGCTTACTCCTTTATTTAACAGTAACTAATTTTTGTTAATTAAATATCAGAATCTCTATCAAAAAGATGATACTTGAAATGGATCTTGAAGAATGAGTTTTCCAGACAGAAATTTAAAATTTATATCTAGATATAAGAAAAAATACACAGCAAAATGAGTTAATAGAAAATTGATTTTTTAGTGCAAAAATCAATACGGCTTATGGGTTAGATTATGAGGTGGAGGGTGGAGAAATGGAGAGGTCTTCTAATATCCAGGGTGTCTTTTCATTCAAAACAGGGGCTCTGTTACCCAGTTTCTTTCAAGAATATGCCTTTAGTTTCCAAGAAGAAGCTGTAAGGTAGAATTTCCATTTTTGGTAAGGCTTCCTACTCTCATCCACCAGAACAGGAAATCTGAACAGATACAATTTCTATGAGTTGAAGGATACAGGTATATAGCAGAGATTCTGTGGAAATTCAGAGGACAGAAATTTTATTATCAAAGCAAGGATATGACAGCAGCATGACCTAGAACTTGGGGACCAAGAAAGAGCCCAGTGATCTGCATAGGTCATGTTATAAATGAATTGAGATATGTGACAGCCAAGAATTTCAGGAAATATAACATAAATCAGTCAGCCCAGCAGATGGTTCTGGCCCAGCATTTCCTGTATCAGAATAAGCACAGGAAGTGAGACATCATGAAGCCTACAGGTGGAACACACCAGTGGGATTGATGAGAGCGGGGGAGGAAAAGACAAAGTCAGTATGACTACAAAATCCTTTATCAAGTTTTGGCACATTAGTTAACTACTGTAACTCATATGAAAATAATGTTTGGACTACATTTTTAATCTTATAAAAATTTTATGAGCTAAATAATGGCCTTTTCAAAAAACTGAGACTATCTTTATTACTTATTTCTGAAAGATAATAAAATAATGTAAGCAACATGGAGTGTTACAGCTACAAGTGTTATTTTATATCTTTTTATTTAAATAAATGGAAACACAACATCGTCTATATATTCATATCCACCTTGTACCATCTTCTATTTCCCTAATTCAAAATCTATTTAAATTAATCATGTATTCCATTCCATAGTCGGTTACTACTTGTACTCTGCCTTGTGCTTTTAGTTGAACCCTATTGACAAATCAAATTACTATTTGTTTTCTTTTTTTTTGTTTATTTCAGCGGATCTTATAATGTCCTTCACAGTGTCCATGGCAATCGGGCTCATAATTGGAGGCTTTATTTGGGCGCTGCTTGTTTGTCTGTCTCGAAGAAGAGCCAGTGCCCGGATCTCGCAGTGGAGCTCCAGCCGGCGATCCAGGTCTTCTTACAGCCACGGCCTCACCAGGACCGGGCTCTACCGCCACGGTGGCTGTGAGCGCCGAAGCAACCTCAGCCTGGCCAGCCTCACCTTCCAGCGACAAGCTTCCCTGGAACTGGGATATTCTTTTCCAAGAAAATCAAGCTTTAGGGCCTCAACTTTCCATCCATTCCTGCAAAGTCCACCACTTCCCGTGGAAACTGACAGTCAGCTGGTGACTCTCCCTTCTTCCACCAGGACCTCCCCCGCCGGCAACACCACCCGTGGCCTGAGCCGCGCTGACTTCCACTGGTCCAGGAACAGCCTCCCGGGCGGCTTGGCCCCACCGCCCCCGCCTGCCTATGAGTCCATCATAAAGGCATTCCCGGATTCCTGAGTCGAGAGCTTTCATGGCTAAATTGTTTCTTCTCTTGTCTTTTCTGGAAAGGATCTTATAAATAGACTAAACAGAATTTTGAGGACATGGCCCGAACAACTAACGAGTCCCCAAAGTGAAGAGGGCTCATGCAAGTTGGACATTACGATGTAAAAGACATTTCCTCTGATCACACGTTGCCTTGTCTCACAAAAAAGTAATATTTTTCCAAATAGTTCTATATTTATGTATTTTGTATTCAATGTAAGGATTATTAAAGGTCGTGATTCTAATCTTAAGAATCAGCAATCATACAGCGTATATATTTTAGACGAAAATAAAGACAAGATATTTGTGGTTTGTAATCCCCCTTCACTCTCCATTGTGATTATAAAAAAATCAGTGTTACTTAACATTTTATTTTCTATCCAAAGGAATTTTAATTTTACTTTCCTTAGAATGACAAGTGAACCACTTTACAATTTGGGGTTTTTAATAGATTACGTGGGCACAAAATGACAGAACATAGAACATTCTAATGTTTCTTGATTTCACTCCTTTATGAGAAGTATGGGAATCAAGCAAAGGGTGTTACTGGATACTTCAATTTTGACACGCACTTTTTGCTTTTCCTAAGAATAGTTATCCACATCACTGAGGTAGATCCTTGCATTTACTAACATGATCATTTAATTTTAGAAAAGCAACAACTGCAAATCCAATTCATTTGACCTAAAAACAAACTTCCACACTGAATTTACATTTTTATGGGATAAATTTTATTTCTTAGATTTAAATCTAGCAACTAAGAAAGCACTTTACCTAGGGACTTTCTCCTGTAAATTCACAGCCAAACAAGTAAGGGTCAGTGAGGACAAAGTCTGTCATTGAAATAGATGTTAAAACTGCAAAGAATTCTCCTTCTTTCATTGACTCATTAGGTATCATCCCTCAATGCCTGATGAGTCAATAAAGGAAGGAGAATTCTTCACAGTTATTTGTATCTCTATAAATTGTAAGCTCAGATTCTGTGAAGAGTCGTTGAACAATGATTAAACCACACCATATGGTCCTTGGTGCCGACGTTTATATAAGGAGTCCACACCCACAGATGGTACGTCTCCAAATGTGGGTACCAGAGAGCTTCCATGGCCCCAATCCCGAGGCCGCCTGTCTTCTTCCTTTTAGGGACAAGAGTTCACTGGGTAATCATGCAGCAGGCCTGTGGTTTATTTCTGACACAGTGAATATTTAGCTTATGTAGCTGTTCGATGTAGCTGTTCGTTTGTTTCTCTGAACATTGAAATTTTCAGTGAAGAAAAAGGAACTCACATTTTCATTCCTGCAGTGCAGTGGTCCCAGCTAATAGAGTCTGAATATGGCTCAAGAATGCAATAATTTTTATACAATAGAGATTCTTTAGAGCATTTTTTAGTTGTTTTTAATTTAGTTTATATTTTTTATTATTTTTCAAGGATAATTATTGTAATTGTTCTTAGTAATGTCTATAGACAGATGCTCTCTAATACAATATACCAGAAAGAAGAAAAAGAAAGAAAGAAGGAAGAAAGGGGGGAAGGAAGAGAAGAGAAAAAAAGCTCACAGTGCACAGAATAACCAATTTGTTTTAAGTTTTGTTTTTGTTTTTGTTTTTTATTTTTAGATGTCAAGAGATTGTTAACTTAGTAGCAAGGCTATCTTTTGCTTGTGTATCATTCTTAATGTTTAACATGAGAAGTAAGCAACATTTATGGTTCTGTATCTAGATTTTATATTGGAAATAAAACTGATTTCTCTCCCTCAAATTAGAAAATAAAGTCAGAAATCCTCTGAAGATTTTAACCATCTGGCAGAAATTTTGTCTCCTCCCTCCCCAAGTTATGAAACACTCAAATGTATCTTGTAAATACTGTGCAACGTCTAAAATGTGAAATTAAAGCAAAAACTGGAGAACTTTTTAGTTCTATTTTTTGAAATGTTTAATTGATTATAAATAAAATTAAACTGATGTCACTTCTGAGTCACAGGTTATTTATTGAATAATCTGTGAATACCTCCTGTTGACTTTGGCACTTTAATCCAGTCTATTTGCTTCTCTATTCCTGAGACAGAAACATTATTTTATATTAAATGTATAAAAGAAAAGGAATGACATCACAAATAAATGGAACAGGATTTTTTCACTAAATTAATACAGATGGAGAATAAGTTATTTATGATAAACATTAATTTAGATTTTTACCTCACTAGATAAACAAATAATTCTAGGATTATTTAATTAACTTTTCTTGGAGAATAAACTTTCTATTGAGATATAAATGACATAACATTAGTTTCAGGTGTAAAACAAAGTAATTTGATATATTAGTATATACATATTGCAAAATGATCACCATAAGTCTAGTTAGTGTCCATCATCACATATAGGTATAAATTTATTTTTTATGATGAGAACTTTTAAGATTTACTCTCATAGCAACTTTCCAACATACAAAGTAGTATTGTTAACTATAGTCACTATTTTGTACATTGTAGCTCCAGGGCTAGCTAATTTTATAACTGGAGATTTGTCCCTTTTGAACACCTTCACCCATTTTGCCCCCTATGCATCTATGAATTAAAACAAACATTTTAAATGAAGGCAATACTAAAACTAAAGAAATTTTAAATGTTTAGCAAATTTATGAAATAGAAAAGGAACAACTCTTTCTAAGAGGCAAAAGGATGGAAAAATCACAAGGACAAATATTGATAGCTTTGATTATTTAAAAAATTCTGAAATTATGCTCATTACAAGATAAACTATTTCAAAGTTTAAAAAGGAGCAGAAGAAAAGAGGAAGGAGAGGAAGAGGGAGGGAGAAGAAAAGCTATTACGTGAAGACGAACGGCCACTGTCTCTAGGTTATGATTAGCTCACACAAACTGACCCGAAAACACTCAGTTCTAAGTTGACAAAGGAGCGAGGGACCAATACAAACCACTCACTAAATAGAAAATTTAATGGATTAACAAGTATTTGATGAAATAACCACTATTACTACTAAAAAAGTCACACTAGTACATTTAAACAATATTGTAGCATTACTGTCTACCACTTTAACTCATCATTTCTAAAAGGAGCCTTCTCACTGTTGTCAAATACACTAAGAAAGGAGGGCTCCCACCCAGTTCTTGTGGCCAGGTAAATCGGGACTGCTCTTTTGGAAGACAGGCTGATAAAACAAATCAAGAACTTTGCACTGGACAGATCCTGAAGTCTCCTTGTGCTTGAGAGATACACAGTTTCTACTGAGAAGAAATGCCAATGGCCTTTTAGGGAGATCAATCCTGCTCTACTAGCCAGGCATGACGGAACCAGAACATGCCCTATCAGACGGTGAGTAACCGACTAGATTAGATTTTTCCTGGTTTGGGCTGACGCAGGCTTGGGATGAAAGGAGAGAGTAGGAGATCTGCCAGCAGCAATGCTGCAGCAAACTTTTGAAATTTTAAAAACATTTTTCAATTACCATTGACATTCAATATTATATGCTTTAGTTTCAGGTATATGGCATAGTGCATAGACATTTATACAACTTAGGACGTTGCAACAGTCTTTTAATGAACTCTCAGTACTGAAGGTTATTCGTATATTTTTATAACTCTGCAACTTGAAAGAAATAAATGTGCAAAACAGTTCAAGAGGCAGGTGATGAGAAATAGATCCTTAGCATGTACATAGTTCTAACCTAATACAGGTAAATGGATCCCTGCTGTGGGTCACAAGAGGCCCCACACTTTGGACTACCTTCCTTGAAATATTCTAAGTCACAACTCAGTGTGTAGGACTGGGCAGGACTGGCAATGCTATCTAGCGAGGTTCCCTGAGCCTGGACCAGACCCAGTGGATCCTAGCCCTTGTTTCCTTCCTTTACAGTGCTCTTTGATCCTCTATACCATGTGCGGGGTTGACCAGATATCCTTGGAGCTCCACAGCTCTTATCTATGGTGCTTCTTGGGTCCCCATGGTGGGGCTGTATTATGGGAGAGCAGCCTGGCAATCAGCTTCTGTTGATTGGGGTATATTACTTCCATGGAATAACCAGAATGGTGCTAATGTGCTGATTTGTGGTCACTTAGAATGTAGAATCTTCATGTGCATTAACTGCACACTAAACAACAACTCAAGTACTCCTTTCAACTCATTGAAAATATTCGTGGAAAGATCTCTGTGCCTTACATGAACCCATGAACTTTGAGAAACATTTTAAATCAATGTGTTAAAATGAGATAGGGTCCTGAAAACAATATAATATTTACCCAGAGCCTTATACACTCTAGGTGTGAGGTGTGTCCCTGTGCAAATATAACATGGGGAGACAGAAGATATTTGCCAAATCTGATTTGGAAAGTAAGCAGTCCCTGCTTTGGGGTGGTAAAAGGTCTGCCATTTATGACTCTGTGGTTCAGACTCTGTAGTTATTGAAAGAGTTCTGAGTATTATAGCAATAGATTTAGAGTGATTCCAAGGGATAAAGCCATGAAGGAAGAACAGATCTCTGACCTCTCTTAGGTCTAAGTCATGTAAATAAGTGGCATTCACGTGGCTCTTGTAAGGTAAGTTGTGGAAAGGATAGATCTTAGTTCCAAAGGGGTTGTCCAGGAGGAGCTAGAACTCTAGGGCTAGTATGTGTCACTGCAGCTAGGAGTCCTTGTTAGTTGTAGCCGTCATTTACAGACTACTGAGAATCTGCTGCAGACACGGATACATTTGCGAATTGTGGGATTTCCAGAGTACCGAGACTCCATGATTAAAGAGGGTCTATTGAAAATACCCAGGCTTTATGGAAAGCCCCAGCTTAGCTAAACCCAGACCAGTGGGACGACTAAAATTTAAATCGTATTATTGGCTGCAGTGTGGATAGGAGGAAGTGGGAGTGGCAGCTTGTAAGTAACAGAAACCAACTAACCAAGTGGTCATGGGAATCCCAGGTAAAGGGATTCGGGGTATTATGGGAGTAGCCTAAGATGTTTGCTCAAAGATGAAGAACACATTGCGAGATAATAGACAAAAATGCATGACGATAGAAAGGAAAACTCCATCTGCACTAAGCGTAAGGAAAACTAAAATCTCCTGTTAAGAATCCACAAAGGACAGCAACAAGAAATAGTAGACTTCCGATAAGATTGCCAACAGACACCAAGAAGAACACGCACCTTCTAGTTCAGTGTCACAGTATGATACTGCAGCACATCAGTCTAAAAGGTGATGTGAATCCTAAATACGGAGAGACAAGTACTAGAGACATGAGGGGGCTGCTGGAAGGGTTAAACCCACCCCACTTCAAAGAGTCACTAATCAATGGATTTGGCAGAGCTCAAAGAAAAACTACTTTGCCCAGAAGTGTCATTATTTTCCCCTCCAACAGACTTTCTATCAAAGGCTGTTGAAGTCTGAAAATAAATTTTCTTTACACCTTTAGAGTATGTATATATATATATATATATATATATATATATATATATATATATATGCTGCCCAGAAAAATGTCCAGCCACAAATTTCTCTATTTTCACATTATTATAATGGACAGCACTGGTATAATTTGTTCCTCTACAAAACATTTTTCTTTGCTGCTGATTACCTTATAGATGGAATAATATCAGTAGGAAGTCCTATTGGTTTATTTGGCATCTTTCCTAACACATTCATGCCTTGAAACCATCAGAAATAAATTTCTTACATTAAGAAAGAGAGCCCTAGAAGCATATGAAAACCACAAGAAAAATGCTGGAGATCTTTCTACAGAAGTGCCTAATTTTAGTCAAGTGGAGGTTGATTTATTAGCATCACAAAGCCCTGTTTTCCATATGTTAAGTTATCTGGCAAGGCTGTGATTGTAGATGAAGAAACAGCAAAAATTGGGTGGAGATTCCACGACTCTGTAAATGGGCATGTGGGAGATTTGGGTAGAGCTTTCCCTGTGTTATTGTACCTTTTGGTTTCTGTGGGCATACGTCTCTCCACAGAAATGCACCTCAACCACCTTTCAGATAGATGATTATAGGTGTATCTGCAGGAAACTCCAACAAGGAGGAAGCCAGCCTTTAGAAGCAAACAAAACAGACTGCAATCACAGATTTAAATGCCAAGAGTCTTTCTCTTTGCCTCTTATGTTTGCTTTTCTCTATATGTTATGCATCTTTTCTTTTTTATATAAATAGAAAAGAATGTTGATCCTACACTAGGGAAACAAATAAAGCCAGAAATTTGCAAAACTAATTAGTTACAGAGCGATGAGAGTGAAAGAGGGATAGCTTCCCTATCTTGGATTTGCTGAGCATATGGGACCCACTGTTTTGTCTGCCTAAACCCCTACCATTCTGAAAACCTCATGGCCTCCACATGGTAGGAAAATCATTGCAAAAAAACATAACCTCATCAACTGGTCCAAGAGAAGGTAAATCCAATGGCCCTTTGCAATGAATTTTGTGGCAGGGATTGTAAGAAAGTCAAGCCAGTATCTCTCAGATGGTGAAAACAATCAGAAATAAAATTTTAAAGCTATTTTCTCCCATATCATAAGGAAGAAATTAAACTGATCCACAGAGAGAAGCGGAAGCACGCATGGACACACACAGACACACACAGAGACACACACCATGGAAGTGCCACTGGTTTTGGAATTCTTAGTCCCTGGAGACCCTGAAGACTACTTACATCCCTCCCCTTCCTACGGCATGAGTAGTGAAATCATTCTTGGATCCCACTAGATACCACAATAGCTTTCTAGCAAATTTTCATTTTTATATAGACCACATTGGGTTAGATCACAACTTGCCAAAAAGGTTTCTAATCAAGCAGGTATTTAATATATATGGTTTTATTTCTGAAGCTGATAAATTGAGAAATATGGCTATAAGCATGGTGTGAAAAAATTATATTAATGACTGTTACTAAAATTAGAGTATCTGTCTTAAAAAAAAAGGCATGTAAGCAAATAAAGAGCCAATTATATATTAATAATACATGGTAGAGAACAATGAAAATAACAACAAAAAAGTAAAAACAAAGTCAGAAGATGTCAGAATTGAAATGAAACTATTTTCATTCTTTATAAAAATAAATACAAATGAGATAAACACACACAAAATAGCAGGCTTCTAGTGGACTGATGAATTTCAGTTGTAAGCCATTGTAAATTTTGCCTAAAATGAAGTGAGTCAGAAAAGTTGAAAGTAAAATACTAGGCAAAGGTACATCAGAGTATAGTTACTATTGATATCAGAAGATGTGGAATTCAAGGTGAAACGAGAACTAGGATAAAGAGTATTATTATACTTTAAAATATTAAAGAGCATAATCCCAATGAGGGTATACATTACCTGAGTCTTAGGTAGCAAGTAACAAAGTGCTAGAAATATCTTTATAAAACAAACTACAGACACATATTCAAATATATGTGGAAGATGTGTTTTATTTACAGATAAGAAGCCTCAGGAGAGAGAGATCCAAGATGGTGGGTTAGATAAATGTTATGCCTACTGCATCCCAGAATCACTCCAACATTACAAATACACTGTGGTAGAATAATCAATCTCAAGAATCTCAAGACTAGCTGAACAGAACTCCTATAACTAAGGATATAAAGTAGAAGCCACATTGAGATGGGTAGGAGGGGTGGAGTCCCTAAACGGGCTGACCCCAAGCCCACAGATAGTGGTTGAGTGCCACGAAAGTAACCTTGGTGGCAAAGGTGCCCTTGGAGAATGGAGGGGTGGCAGCCCCACACTGGGCTCCCCAGCCCAGGGGTTCTATGCCAGGAAACAGAGTCCCCACAACATCTGGCAGTAAAAATCAACCAGGATTCTGTCTGTCTGACCCGGTGACATAGAAAGCAACTGGAAACCAGAGCTCTCTTAAAGGGCCTGCACACAAGCTCACTCACTTACCAACAGTCACCTGGTCTCCAGTAGAGCCACAGACATGGGGAAAGACAATTGTGTGGCTTCAGGAACCATTGTCCCTGTGTGGAGCCTGCCTCTCAAGTAGCTCACGAGAGGGTGCCATCTTTTCTTATGTTGAACCCTCCCACAAAGGGCCAAATCTGAGACCTCATTGGTTTGGTAAAACCTGGAGTGCACACCACCTTGGTAGTACCCTGGGTCCCCACCCCAGTTAGTACTGCATCGCACCAGCCACTCTTTAGCGGCCCTGCCCCATTAGTTGCTCCACAGCTTATTTTACAGTAGTGGATGGCCCTGGGCAGCTCTGGGAACATTTGGTAGTGAGCAGTGACCCAAAACCTGTGCTGCCGTCTTTCGTGGGTGGCTCTCAGGGATTTCCGAGCCCAGGGTAAGTGGTGGCTGACTGCACTGTTCTCAAGGCATTTTGTGACGTGGACACGGGCCAGTCACTGCCCCACTTTGAGAGGTGGCTGACTGCAGTGTTCTTCTGGGGTCACAGGCTGGGCATTGCAGCAACAACTGAATCTGCATTAAACTTACAAAAACAACTGGCCATGCCCTTTGACTCCCTGAGACACCATCCCACCCAAAGCTGCATCACCAAAGGCACTCTCAACACCAGCCCACACAACTGAGGAGGCTCTTTCAACAGCTGAGCCTTACGGGCAGCCAGCTGGTGGCAATAGGTCTGGGGAACCTGGGCCTTTGGCTAAGCTGCCTCAGGCCCAATACTGTGGCAACCAGCCTTGGTTCACAGCAAGACCAGCCCCACATGCCTCCAGGTCTAGCACAGGCAGCAGCCAATCACATATAGCTTTGTAGCTCCCACCGAATAACCACAAGCCTGTCACGGGCAAAGCTGAAATTGGCCAGCATGGAAGCCCCTCCCAAAAGTCACAAGAAACAACACACTCAGAAGCCAACTCTCAACTATATCAGAGCACTTGCTGGTTAGACCCACAGCAGCACACCCAAAGGGTGGTTTCAATATGCACATGAGCCCTCAGGGACAAATCCTTCTCTAAGGGGTCAGCTCCCACACAGCTGCTCTTACACTGTTGGAGTAGCTAATCCTCATAGTCAGTCAGTCCACTGACTGACCCACCTATGCCTCAAAAGCAATCAAGGCTCAACTACAATGGAAGAACACACACAAGACACTCAAGGAACATTCCCGGGACACATGCACAGGAGATCAGGGAGACTGTGCTACTGGACCACACAAGACACATACTACATGAGGCCACCCAGCAAAGACTGAGATACAGAGGAGATCTACTGAAAACAGAAAAGCAAACATGGAGAGGCAGCCACAATGAGGAAACAAAGAAACATGTCCCGAATAAAAGAACAGGAGAAACCTTTAGAAATAGAATTAAATGAAATGGAGGCAACTAATATCCCAGAGGCAGATTTTAAAACACTGGTTATAAGAATGCTTAAGGAACTTACTGAGAATTCCAACAAAGACCTAGTAAGCATAAATAAGAAACTATAGAAACTATAAAAAAGAACCAGTCAGAAATAAAAACTACAATAACTGAAATGAAAAATACACTAGAATGAAGCAACAACAAATTAGATGAAGCAGAGGATTGAATCAGTAATTTAGAAAACAAGGTAGCAGAAAACAACAATTGAAAAAAAAATGAAACTGGACCACCTTGTTACATCATACATAAGAATCAGCTCAAAATGGATTAAAGACGTAAATGCAAGACCCAAAAACATAAAACTGCTAGAAGCAAATACAGGAAGTAAACTCTCAGACATTACCCTTAGTAATAAATATTTTTACAGATGTATCTCCTCGGGCAAGGGAAACAAAAGAAAAAATAAACAACTGGAAATACATCAAACTAAAAAGTTTTTCACAGAAAGGAAACCACAACAAAATGAAAAGACAGCCTACTGAAAGGGAGAAGATATTTGCCAAAAATACCTCTGATAAGGTGTTAATATCCAAAATTTATAAAGAACTCATACAACTCAACACCAAGAAAAGAAATAGTCCAATTAAGAAATGGGCAGAGGACCTGAATAGACATTTCTCCAAAGAGGACATACACATGGCCAATAGACATGAAAAGATGCTCAATGTCACTAACCATCAGCAAAAATGCATATAAAAACAAAGAGATACCACCTCACTCTTATCAGGATGGCTCTCATCAATAAACGGACACACAACAAGTGCTGGCGAGGACGTGGAGAAAAGACAGCCCTGGTGCACTGCTGGTGGGACTGCACGCTGGTGCAGCCACTATGGAAAACAGTATGGACGTTCTTCAAAAAATTTTTTAAAATAGAGTTACCATGTGACCCAGGAACTCCACTCCTGTGTATTCATCAGATACGTGTATTGCAAAATGTTTTCGCCCAAATTTGGTTTGCCTTTTCATTTGCTCATGTGCATGACAAAGAACACAATTTCTTTACTTTGATGAAATCAACTTCATCAATTTTTAATGTTTTATAATATTTATCTATCCCAAAGTTAGAAAGGTTTTTGAACTAGTTTGTTCCTGCTATGTAATAACTTCCTGACCACTTGCAGCTTCCTGAGCCCTGTGAACGCTGACCTCTCTCCTCACCGCCATGAGACCTGGGTGCCCTGGGTCAGATCCTCCCCTGCTCTGGAACGTGTCCTCAGAAGGAAATTTGATATGATTGCAGGGCTTACGTCATCTGTTTTCCTTCTTTCTGTAATCAAACTCACTGCTGTCCTTTCCCCAGGATGTTCGGTTTTTATAGTTTGTTTGTGGTTCGAAAGTAAATCTTATTTATCCCTTTTACCTATTGTGTCTGGAGGTGAACGTTGCCATAAAGCTGTTTTTAAAAACATAAAGAAAAATAGTAAAACATTACCTTGAGGTGGGGGAAATGCTATTAAACACTACCAAAAGACACACTATGAACTGTCAGTAAGAGTTGCTGAATATACGTCAGCAAGTTAGCCTGAATATAGATGAAATGTTTTACTGTTTAATATGGAAAGATTAATATATCAAAGGAAAAGCACAAAGAACCATTTAATTTGCATAATAAAGAAATAAAAATGGCAAATACTCTTAAAAATATATTTTTTCAGGAGTTCCCTGGTGGTGTAGTGGCTTAAGGCTTCGGCGCTGGCGCTGTCAGTGCTGCGGCCTGGGTTCGATTCCCAGTCAGGGAGCTACCCACATACCAAAAAGCAAAAAAAAAAAAAAAATATATATATATATATATATTTTTTTTTTTTTTTTTTCTCAAAGTGTACTTTAGACATAAACCTTCTTTGAGGATGCTAAGTATTTGCCCTGGGAAAGTAATTCTAGCTGTTATAAAATTTTATATCATAACTCATTCCTCAGGTGCCCCTTAATTATTAAACTGAAGTATTGCTTTGACAGCTTACCCATAACCTTCCATCCTTGCTATCTGGTCACTCTCAACATCTAAGCAAGTCCCTTGTCACCACGACCTTCCCAGGCGCTGAGTGATTTCCCTGGCCTGCTTTTGGTAAGACCCCTCCTTGGTCAGTTTAGTCAGAATGGCCCTTTACCCTTGATATTTCCTCGTAGTAATTTTCCATTTACGGATTCCCACTCAGTTTCTTGGTTAGAAATTCCCACTTTTCTTCATTGTATTCAGAGTTGAACGTACTTTAAAAATTTTATTTTTATTGTTAAATCTATTGGGGTGACATTGGTGAGCAAAAATGACATAGGCTCCAGGTGTGCAATGCTACAGTGCGTCGTCTATGGGCCGTGCTATGTGCTCACCACCCAGGGTCAGTTCTGTTTCCATCACCATGTATTTGACTCTTCCTCCCTCCTCTCCCACCCTCCTCCCCCCTTACCTCCAGGTTAGCCCATTTTTATATGAGGTCTCTTTTCCTCTATTGCAATAGTTTTTTTTACTGAATTAAATATGTTTTTGTCACTCTAATTACTGTTCAGCTGTTTTTGTTTGCTTTTTTCCACAAGACCCATTTTGACTTCTCCAGGACTGTCAGGCTATTGCATTTCACATAGACTGTGCTTGCGAAGCTGATGATTTTCAAGTCTGGAATGGAGCTGCCCAGAGGGGGCCGAGAATAGGTTAAGTTCAAATGCCAACTGGCCCACTGGTTATATCAGGATTCAACTGTTTTTCTTAAGTAACGGCTCCTTGAGTTGTTTCAAGCCTTCACTTAACTTCCCGAGTACTAAAAATGTTACAATGTTTTCCCCAGTATTCTCATTATTTTTATAAAGGAGAATATGTCCAGAGTTCCTTATTTTATCACTCCAGAAATGTGTCTGCTTACTGACTGACATCTTGGTATTTAGATGATTTTGCTGTAAAAGTCTACTGGCACAAAGTACATCGTTCCTCAAAATTAGAAACAAAGCCCATCAGTCTTTCACCAGAACACAGTACTGATTTCTTCTGGTTCTGCTTTCCTTGTGCTATGAAATGAGAGGCAGGAGTCAGCAACATGCTCTGGAAGGAGTTAATTGATTTTAGTGGCTTGCCCCTTCTCAGCCCTGCATGTCTTGTGAGAATGGAATGTGGAAGGCCTGCCGGTGGCTACAACATCGCCACCTTGTATCTGTTTCAAAATCCGGTCCTTCTATTCCAAGGCTTTCATCCTTCAGCTCTCCAGAGTAATTCTTCCACTCCATAAATCTATTTCTTTTGGACAAGTGCAGAATTTATTCAAATCACTTCCATAAAGGTCTTGGGGTGGAGAGATGCTCATGTGTTATAATAAATATAAAGATCTTATGTATTGCTTGACATAATTTTAACCTTTGTCCAGAAACTTCCGTTCACCCGTCCAGGGGGAACAGTCTTAAGTGGGATTCTCTCCAGGCAGACATAGGAGATGGAGCCTCTGTGTAGTGATATACTTGGTTCTTTGCTTTACCCCTAAGTGCGTGTTTTTCCACTGTTTATTCCACACTGAAATTCTCATCGCAGAAGGCACTTCAATAACATTCCACACATGGTGTGACTTTTTTTTTTTGGGGGGGGGCAGGTGATTTTTAATTCTTTTAGGTTAATTCTACCCCAAGGTATTTGCATAAGGTATTTGGGTCTGGCCTTTGATATTATCTTCCTGAATGATCTCTGATTGCTCACTCAGGCATACTGTAGACACACAGTCTCATTAAATTTTGTACTATCTTTACCAAATCAAATCTGTAAAGTTCATTTGCAATTTAATGTATTGTTTTTGAGTCATGTTGACATTTTGACTTTATAAGTGTAAACTGAAAACTGAATTTACTGGAAATTTGTTTTTACGAATAAAACATTTGCCAGATCCCTGATCTACGGATGCTTTATAAAATTAAGCAATGCTTATGAGGTCATGTTGCTGAAAGAAAATTCTATAAAAGAGATTTATCTCTAATGTTTCTAAAACACATAGAAGAATAAGACTATGTTCAATAGGGACAGAAAAAAGGAAAAGAGAAACTTTATTTCAAAGTTATAAACACTGTAAATAAGTAAATTTTTGGTATAGTCAGGTTATATTTTAAAAAATCAATACATATTATTTTAAATTATTAGAACCTTTAGGTATTTCATAATAAATGACATCTTATTTTATAATAACATGAAAAGTTGAAATTTTCCTAGAGGATAATTTTTATTAATGACTTACATAGTCTACACTTAACTCTTGCTACTGAATGGGATCACAATATGATCAATTTTATCATTTCATTTTTATTAACCATTTAGCTATTCCCATGCATGTTGGCATTTAGAAGTAAACAAAACTGCTAAAAAAGAGGTGAAGAGGAATTTTGAGTATGCTTACCTCACACATTTTAAGGCTAAGAAGTTTTAACAGTTATGAAAGGTATTGTTTTTGAGGTTAGGATAACTGGGAAATTTGAAAATACAGTGCTATTAGGAGAGTATTATGCATTTTGTTAAGTGTATAAAATATTACTGTGATTATGTTGAAACACGTGTTTACTTTTCTTTTTTTTAAATTTATTTTTATTGTTAGACTTATTGGGGTGACCTCTGTTAGCAAGGATTACATAGGTTTCAGGCATACAATTCTACAGTGCATGGTCAACTTGATGTATAATAAGTTCACCACCTAATGTGACTTCTCTTTCCATCACCTTATATTTAGCTTCCCCCCCTCCTCTCCCACCCTCTCCCCTTTCTCCCCTCCCTAACCCACTCGTCCCCAAATAGACATTGAACTATTGATTGTGTCCATGGGTTATTTGTTTGTTCAGTTCTTTTTTTCTTTGCTTTCAGTTTTATATTCCGCATATGAGTGAAGTCATGCAGTTCTTTGTTTTTTCTGTCTGGCTTATTTCACTTAGCATGATGATCTCCAGGTCCATCCATTTTGTTGCAAATGGCAATATTTCATCTTTGCTTACAGCTGAGTAATATTCCATTGTGTATATGTACCACAGCTTTTATCCAGTCGTCTGTCACAGGGCACTTTGGTTGTTTCCATGTTTTGGCCACTGTGAACAGCGCTGCGATCAACATTGGGGTACATGAGTCTTTGCGGACAAAGGTTTTCAAGTTCTTTGGGTAGATCCCCAGAAGGGGGATTGCTAGGTGGTAACTGCATTCCCAGTTTTCTGAGGAACCTCCAACCTCCACACTGCCTTCCACAGTGGTTGTACCAGTGTGCACCCCCACCAGCAGTGTACCAGAGTTCCTTTCCCCCCACATCCTCTCCAGCTCTTGTTATTCCTTGTCTTGTTGATAACAGCCATTCTCACAGGTGTGAGGTGATGTCTCATTGTGGTTTTGATTTGCATTTCCCTGACAGCTAATGAGGATGAGCATTGTTTCATATGTCTGCTGGCCATTTGTATTTCTTCGTGGGAGAAGTGTCTGTTTAGATCTTCTGCCCACTTTTTAATTGGGTTGTTTGTCTTTTTGTTGTTAAGTCATATTAGTTCTTTATATAATTTAGATATTAGACCCTTATCTGATGTGTTATTGGCAAATATTTTCTCCCAGTTGGCTGTCTCTTTGCTTTGTTGATGGTTTCTTTTGCTGTGCAGAAGCTTTTCAGTTTGATATAGTCCCATTCATTTATTTTTGCTTTTACTTCCCTTGCCTTTGAGGTCAGGTTCATGAAGTCTTCCTTGAGCCCTAGGTCTATAAGTTTAGTACCGATGTTTTCTTCTATACAGTTTATTGTTGCAGGTCTGATATGAAGGTCTTTAATCCATTTTGAGTTAATTTTTGTATATGGAGAGAGTTCCCAGCTCAGGTTCATTCTACGTGTTTACTTTTCAAAGAGGTATACTGAAGTGCATAGAAGTGGGCTATTTTAATTTCTGAGGGAGGCGAGGAGGCAGCCAGTGTGGTAAAGTTGCTTCTGAGAGGAGCAACTGGTTCTCACAAGTTCAAGCTGAGGTAGCCATCAGAGGATGGCACCTCCTCAGTGAAGTTCAGCCCCAACCCCATTTCCTTCTGGTCTTTTCCTGGGAACATTCTTGCATCTCTACGATGCGCCACCCAAGTCCAAGTAGCTCAAGGACCAGCAAACAGGCACTGTCCTGGACAGTCTATTCCACAACCCAATGTGTGCCTACAGTGGGGGATTAGAGCACCCATCAATGCAAATGAACCTACTGGTGCAAGTGCTACAGTGTCACCAAGGAAAGCAGCATCTCAGTGACCTCAGGAGATTTTTGGAGTATCTTGAACAAGTCTTCTTAACCAGTTTTAAGAACACAAATGGATCTGATCGATAAACTTTGAAAGAGTTTTAGGAATCCTTTGAATTGTGTACATGATTGTATATGAATGGGCATGGATGCATTTTCCTGAGAACAGGGTTTGTAACTCATACCAGAAGGACTTTTGCTTCCGAAAACATTGAGAACCACTGATGTATAGAAATAAAGAGGCTGCTCATCCATTATGAACAGCTTTCTCTTAGTGAGCTTTGCAGAAGTATGTATGAGGAGTTTCGGGGTTGTGCTCGTTGCCGGCTTCTCAGAATGGAAAAAGCTCTGTATGTCCACTAAAGAAAGCTTACGCTGCCCAAGTAGCTCACAGAGCAGTCTGGATCTCCTCTTACGGAAGCTGAGGGACTGATTTAGGACTAATTGGTAGAGAAATCTATTTCATATATGCTTGGAGGTAAGCCCAGGGAGTATTCCTGGGAAAGATAAAAATTTTTCTAGAAAATAATTTTGGGTATAATCTAAATGAAATAAAAAAGCTTTATGTAGTGTGTTAATAAGGTTAACATGAATATTTTAAAAGCAGGTGTAATCAAAAGCTTATCGTGAGCATTACAAAAAAAATCGAATAAATCACCCACATGCTGTCTGGCTTTGAGCAACACAATTTCCTGGAACAATAGGCTAAGATAAATTGCTTGCAAAACGTATTTCTCTGTAACTGAATGAGATACTTTATTGACTAGGGTTGTTAGCTATAAGGAAATTAGAATTTTTCTTTTTGGCAATAGAGCGTCAGGCCAGAAGTTTCTTAAGGTCTTGGCTAAATCATAAGCATCCATCTTTATTTTGCATCTTGTATGTATGTGGGTGTACATATGTATAAATTAAGATTTCATATATGTATGTTAATAAAAAGTATTCTTCATATTTTTCTCAGTGTACTATACGTATGTGTACATCCCAGAGACATTGGATAACTTGCTTAAGGTCTTGGACTGTATGTCAATGATGGAGCTGGGATTCAAACCAAGGCAGTGCAGCCCCAGAGCTTACACTTTGGCCATTAAGCTAAGCTGTCTCTATGTGCAGTAATATACTCACACCATTTACTTATAAAAATATTTGCCTCTCCACTCTGTGTGTCTAGTGGAGGAACAATGCATCTATTTCAAATACTATTTGATCATTAAAGAGCAAGTTAATGTGAAAGAAAAAAATATCTATCCTTATTACCATATTTTTCCGAGTATAAGATGCCCCCAACTTTTCTAATCCCACATTAAAAAATCAGTATCAGTCAGTTACTCCCATATAGAAGATGAACCTCCCTAGTTTTTGGTTTAACAATTTTAGACAAAAGTATCATCTTATACATGGAAAAATGTGGTATTTTTCTCTTGGAAACAATTACAGCTTTATGAAGAACATTCATAAAATAGAGGTTTTCTTTTAAGGTTCCACAACTGAGAGACATCTAGAGCAGCTAATGTAATAGCTGGGCATCTCCTTTCAGTCAGCTACTGCCTAAATGTAGGAAGTATTGTTTCATTTCTACATAATTAAGAGAGTCCACTTAAATGCTTTATTTGTCTTCACCCTTTCAAATTTCTCCAGCTAGCTTTATGACTGTTTACACCAGAATTGACACAGCAATTTCACTCTAGGAATTATGGCAATGATATTAGTTATGGAAAGCAAAAAGGCTATGTTCACAAAGCTATCCAGTATGTCTTCATTGTAACAGAATGTAAGAAAACATTAGGTTGCCAGGTGGGAGGGGGTTGGAGGTCGGGTGAGAAAGGTGAAGGCATTAGGAAGTACACACTGGTAGTCACAAAACAGTCACGGGGCTGTGAAATGCAGTATGGGAAATATAGTCAATAACATAAAAACTATGCATAGTGTCAGATGGGCACTAGACTTATCAAGGAGAGCAATTCATAAATCGTATAAATGACTACTCACTGTGCTGCACACCTGAAACTAATACAAAATAATACTGAATGTCAACTATAATTTAAGTATCTGTATATGCACACACATACATAGTCTCAGGATGTAGAGTACAGCATAGGGAATATGGTCAATGGTACTGCAATAGTTATGCGAGGTGTCAGAGGCATAGTAGACCTGTTTGGGCTACCATGTTGTGAGGTGTGTAAATGTCTAATCATTATGTTCTTCTGTACACCTAAAACTAATAAAAAAAAATTAGGGAAGAAAAAAAGCCCCAGAAGCCTTATGTGAAGAAGGATAAAGACAGCTATATCAGCACAATGGAATATTGTAAGTAATTATAAAAATTCTGTAAAATCATGGTAAATATCTGGCTAAGGGCCACAAGAGAATAGCAACATATTAATTTATAAATATACATTTAAAATCTGTTATAATTTCAAAAATTAAAACATACACTTGCAAAAAAATGTGAAAATTGACATAGAAATGGCCATACTGTAGAAGAATTACAAACATTTTTGCTAACTTTGCTTAATTTTGTGATTTTTATCTGGTTTCTAATGAATATTTGACAATTCTTTGACAAGTTCCTAGATTTTCATTAGATGTTTTTAGCATTTTACTAGTCATTAATGAACTTCAGATACTGGCTTTTCCACTCACTAACAGGATAATGTTGTACAAATTACTTAACTTCTTTATACTGAATTTTTTTGTTGCTGTTGAAGATGGAGAAAATAACACCTCATAGAGTTATTTATGTCAAATGAGATAATAAAAATTAATCCTTAATGCAGTGGGGGTTTTTACTGCATAGTATATGCTTTTAAAAAAATTAAACAAAATGAGCCCAAATGGATAAGTAAGCAAACTCAGCTACCAGTTTGTTGAGTCTTCAGAATTTCAAACTAATGTGTGGGATAGTAACATCTAAAATTTTTTATTTGAACTCTTGCAATAATTCAATATTATTGATCACCTTGAAAAAAAGAAGCTTCTATCTACTTTTAAAACCCATATTCTTTGGTTTTTGTCCTACATCATCAACAGTCTTCTTTTCACTGTCCCTACATCTAGTGATGAATCAAGGAGCACCTTAGGGTTCTGAGGATCCCTGCTCCTGTCTCTCTCTGCAGTTTCTCCTTAGACAATCTAACCTAACCCAGTGGTTTCCTCTACCTTACTCAAGCGGATGGATCTGATGTGTCTCCTGCTCACAGCTTTCTTTTAAACTCCCAACCCATACATTCTTCAATTTCCTCTTCATTTACACTCAGTGACTTATAGCTTCTTAAACTCAACATGTTCAAGACAATTTTGAATGCTAATTTTTTCCCATTGAACCTCACCAGGAATCAATTGGTCCCTTCTCCTGTATTTCTCATGCTTTTGGAGGCTCCCAGCACACACCCAGTTCAAACTAGGAATCTGAGAAACCTGCTGGACTTCTCTCCCACATCCCCCATTTCCAGTTCCTAAGTAATCCATTCACTGCCACCACCTTAAACTGAGCCACCATTATATTTTCATCTGCACTACTTCCTAACTGGTTGCTCTAATAGGGGTTGCTTGGAAAAGCCAGCCAGGGGTCTACGTCTCTTTAGGGAACTCCCATCCACATGTATACGCTACCACCAAATTTTCTCTCATTGTTTTATAAAATTGTTAAATAAAGTATTCAAATCCCACAGTCATCAGCTATTAAAGCTGCTAATAGAGTGCTTTGAACTTAGGCACCTGGGCCACGGCTCTGAAATACAGTAAGTGTGCGCCTGACGTGCCAGAGACGAGCTTGAGAGGACAGACTGGGGAGTTGTTCTGGCCCAGGCTGCCCCAGACTCTGAACATCTGGC
>PVJL010011457.1:0-42524 GCA_004026885.1 Lyroderma lyra | reverse complement strand
TGTTTCAAACCACTTTCAGCTGCGATCCCTGAGTTCTGTACAAACGGGACCGAGACCACCTGACACCGACCGGATGTCACCACGGTCGGTCACTGATTGGAGTAGGAGCAGGAGTTTGAGAGCTAGGTAGACTCTCGAAGTTGGCTCGTTTTCTTATGACCCGAGGTCAGGTGGCTCAGAGCACGTGGCTGCTGCTCAGGCCAAGAGGTTCTTTGAACTGCCAAGGCCGCCGTCACACCTCCACAACTGTGTGCACCTGAGACTTCGAGGCTCCTGATGGCAAGTTAGAAGAATCACCTGAGAGTGATCAATAAGGGCAGTTTATGGTGCAGAACCAGGGACCTCACGGAGCAGCCAGGCCTCGAGAAGGACGAGGGGCTCCGAGCCACTGGGAACCCGGGTGGACTTGCACTCCCGTGGCCTTGGCTTCTCTCCAGGCCGGTCCTTAATTGCTCCCTTTCTCCCAAGACTCGTTTCTCTGCCCCTTTATTTACGTGGCACAATGGGGGCATCTGTAATGGTCCTGTTTATACATTTTCACATTTGCCCCCAGACGGTCTCCACCTCTATTCTTTTGCATTACTTCTCTATTGCTGTGTCACACATTATTCTAAAATGTGGTGGCTTCAAGCAACAAACATTTATGGGCTCGTAGTTTTTGTGGAGGCAGGAGTGTAGGTGTGGCTTAGCTGGCTACTTCACTTTATATTCCTGCTTTCTTTATCCAGTTTTAAATTATATTTATAGCCATGAATTCATTTCTTAAGCTTTTACCGTAGGAATGGAAATACTTACCTTTTTTTTCTGCTTAAATAGCTCATTAGGGTTTCAGCCTACAATGTTTTCACAGACAACTCATTATTTTTCATAATTTCACACTGTTCTATACAGCGGTGTTGTGAAAATGTAGGGGCAGTGAAGTATTAGGGTTCACCTTAATGAATTACTCTTTTAGCTGCTTATGAATGTATCCCAATAAACGAATAACCCCTTGACATTCCATTGTTTGATATCACACTCAAAGTTATTTTTAAAGATTTTTATTAAAATATACAAGGGCAGGCTGATAAGTTTTGCCTCCGCTATAATTTTTTTGTTACGTTAGGCATATCTGGATGTTACTGGTTCTGTGTGGTCCCATGGTACCTCCCTCCATCACTCTGGACCTTGCACACACAGACACTTACACTTCTCACCCAGGGCACATCGAAATGGAAGTGTTTAGACATTTGGTTCGAACAGCGTGCTGTTACTGAATTCTTAACAGCGGAGAAAGTTCCTCCAGTGGAAATCACAGACGGACGCCAGCCATGCCCGGTGGCCAGCGTGTTGATGTGAGGACAGGGAGCCTCTGGGGAAGGCGGTTCGTCCGTGATGAAGGGGCGACGTCTGCAGCGAGGACATGATCGTCTCAAGGATGGATTTCGAAAACCGGGGCAGCGTTGGTGGAAGTGTATTGAAATGCATGGTGATTTTGTAGAAAAACAGTGATGCAGCTTTGAAAATAAATGATATAGGCATCTTTCTTTTTTTATTTCATTAAAATATCTTTTCCTGTTCATATTCTATTCAAGTGGAGGCAAAATTGATCAGCCCACCTTCGTAGCTGGCACGCAGGACGGTGCTCGTTTCCGGTGCACGATGTGGTCCTTCCACGTTTATGCACCTACGGAAGGGACCCCCGTGGTGTGTCTGGACA
This sequence comes from Lyroderma lyra, assembly GCA_004026885.1. NCBI lineage: Eukaryota > Metazoa > Chordata > Mammalia > Chiroptera > Megadermatidae > Lyroderma > Lyroderma lyra. The sequence continues at coordinate 40,825 of PVJL010011457.1, read as the reverse complement.
CCGCCTGACACTGTCCCAGGAGGTGACAGTGCTATTGACTGGATCCCACATGCTGTGCGTTCCATCCCCGGGCCCTGTCTATTCTGCAGCTGGAAATTTGAACCTCTTATTCCCCTTCCCCTTTCCCCGCTTTTAAGCATTTTCAATTACAGTTGACATTTAACGTTGTTTCATATTAATTTCAGGTGTCCGGCACAGTGGTTAGACATTTATACAATTTAAGAAGTGATGCCCCTGCACACTGACTGGGGGGCAGCTGCAACAAAGAGACGGTGGCTTCTGCCTGCACTTCTGTCTGGCGGAAAGCTGCCCCTCCAGCCCCTGCCCTGAAACCAGGAAATTCGGTTCCCCCTTCTGTGTCCCTGGGGCCTTCCAAGTTGCTGCCCCAGCGCTGGAGCTCAGAGCGAGTGCGTCTGTGCATGAGCCCTTTAAGCGGAAGCTGCAGTAGCGAATACCTACAGCACTTGGCACGCCCTCGCTTCGGTGGTTTGGTCAATAATTTTAAGGTATTATTCCATAACTGCTTCTTATTATTTGCTAATACTTTATTTTCCTCCAATAAATCTTTTTGACAGCAAAGAGCTAAAAGAAAAATGAAAGTGCATGTTTAGTTAAAATTAAGTACTGGTTTCTAGTTCCCAGAAAGTGAGAGTAACTGTGTGACTTGCACACGGTATTTATGAACATCTATTATAGGTGTTACAGTGAAATAACTAACTGCAAGGAAACCAGAAGATACATGTTTTCTCAACAAAAATATGTATGTTAAAAACTGGTAGTTTTAAAAAATATGCCCAAGGATGATAGTATACCATGAATTATAAGTAGCAGGAAATGTGTTTAACTTTGATCACATAATTTGTATTTAGACTAAATGATTGTTCCTCTAAATTTATTTTACTCATTTTTGACTCTGTGGTTTTCTGTATATGGAGGAAATGTGAAAGATAGCTTTTAGTAAATTCACACTATTCTTAGTAAAAGTATTTGGCAAACAATTAAAAGATGCAAGTTTTATATTAGTGTCCTCAAATGACTCAAGTAGAAAAATCAGTCAAATTAATTCCAATCATAGCTCAATATTTTCAACCAATTTATGCAATCAAAATAAAACTTTGAGTGTCCATTAAGTAGAAAATAAAACATCTGCAATTACTGTAAACTTTACTGTAAATTTAGTTAAAAATTTCAACATCGAAGATAAAATTATTTGAATATAAAGTTTGGTTTAGTGCAGTGTACTGGAAATAAAACCCAAAAAAGCTGAATAAAACTAAAAGATTGCACTCAATCAGAATTGGAATTGGTTATAATGCACACACAACTCACAGATGCCTTTCCAAATAATCTTTGATACCCTAACAATTCAAGTACAAATCACAACATCAAAATTTACAAGGATTTTTGTATTACATAGATAGAGTAAATCAGTGGTTCTCAGCCTTCCTAACACCGCGACCCTGCAATACAGTTCCCCATGGTGTGGTGACCCCATAACATTATTCTCGTTGCTACTTCATAGCTGTCATGTTGCTGCTGTTATGAGTCGTCATGTAAATATCTGATACGTGTTTTCCGATGGTCTTAGGCGACCCCTGTGAGAGGGTCGTTTGACCCCCAAAGGGGTCGCGACCCCCAGGTTGAGAACCACTGGAGCTAATGAACTACAGCGTATTTGTGAAGAAACTAATGTTGAATTTAAGAGAAGCACTTTTACTATGATAGTACATGCTTTCTGTCCTTATGGCCCATCATCAGCTCAATTTAACGAATGTTAAATTTGAAGAAGTACTTTGTAAAATTCCTACGACCTCGGTGCTCCACAGGGAAGTAGAACGTTTTGTTGTTGTTCGTGAGTTCACTGAATTTTGTTTGCACTTTGTTCAAAATTACTTGGAAATCTTTAATCAAAGTATGCAATATCTTTAACATTTTTCAAAGCTTTTAGTTAGTTGTAATTATTGAAAAGACATCACAAACAAGGGGACAGTACACTTTATTACCACAGGAGCAGGGAAAGAACTATATAAATCAAACAACGGAAGATCAAAAAGTTAAAGATTTCATTTTCAATCAACAATTGCTTTTTTGAATTTCTTGACTCTGGGAAGTTTCTTATTGACATTTCTATTTTTAAGTGGATAAATTTATATTCGAGGCCAGAATGGAATGAAATTAATAGTGGCTGTGATTTTTCAGCCTTTATATTTAGCAAAACATTAAAAAGAAGCAAGCTTGATCTTGTAAAAAGATAATATTCATCAAAGGAAACCCTTTGGAAGGAACAATAACAACAAAAAACCAGAAGATGTGAAAATACTTGGGCTACAGTATTGGTACTTTGCAAGGTAAAAGAACAGACTCGAGAATGGCTTTCATTAGAGAACTGGCTCTGAGCTTACCACACAGCTTGGCCTTTGCAGATCTGTGATTTCCTGTTAAATTCCAAGTACCCTGGTACCTTGGTACTTGTTGTCCATTGGTTCCGGGAAATGTGATGAACACCGAACAAATGACGAGTGCTGGGACAAAATTTTCATGTCAAAATGTGTCAAGTACCAAATTCGATGAGTTTCAAAGCAGTGGAGTCCTGAGGTATGACTGTATTTAGAACAGAGGGAATCTAATAATTCAGAAATGGAAAGTTTGATGTCCATCCCATTCTTATTTCCTTGGTGATCCTCTCTTTCTTCCTGGAATATTCTTGAATTTTCTCTGTGTCTTTGGTATTCTTAAACATCACCGTGGTGTGTCCCAGTGTTGTTTCTCCTGGTTGGCCCTCTACTTGCCTTTCAACATGACGTTTCTCATCTTTTAATTCTGAAAAATTAATTTTCATTAATTTGTCAGACATTTCCTCTACTCTACTTTTATGTTTCTTTCCTTTAATGACTTTAGTCTACGTTCTATAGCTGCTGGCTTTATTGTACTGCCTCCATGATTCATAAATTATTTTCGTTCATTGAATTTATCTGACTACTAATTCATTTTATTGCATTCTTCAACTTTTATTTCGGTCACATTTAATGTTTTCTCTCAAGTGTTTAGTATTTTCTGTGGACCTAAAGGTGAGTAATGTATAGTTCTTTTCTAAAAGATTGTATGCTTGGAATAAAGCCAGGTTTCAAGAAACACGCATAGGTCTAATTTAGTATATATTCAAATCACTGCTTCTTAATTCCCACTGTTTTATCTGTGACTCCCCCAATATTTCAGACTTAAGTAGAACACTTGTTTTATACTATGTGCAGTGGATTGAATTTCGTCTCCCAAAAAGGTCTGTTCAAGTCTTAGTCCCCAGTATTGGTTCATGTGGCCTTATTTGGAAATTGGGTCCAAAGTTAAGGTCACACCAGCTTAGCGTGGGGCCTAAAACCAAACACTGGTGTCTTTAGAAGAGAAAGGAGACACCGAGAAGCCACAGGGAAAGAGGGTTGTGTCTGTGGATGCAGGCAGAGACTGAGTCGCGCGGCCACTGGCCCAGGAAAGCCGTGATTGTCGGCGGTCGTTAGAAACTAGAAAGAGACAGGGAGGAATTCTTCCCTAAGGCCCTTGGCGGGAACGTGTCCCTGCCAACACCTTGATGTCGACTTCTGGCCTTCAGAATCCTGAAAGAATAACATTTTTCATTGTTTCAAGCCACCCCATGTGTGGTCATTTGTTACAGCAGCCCTGGGAGACCGGTTCACCACCAACGGGGTTTCTCCTAGGCAGAAGCCCTCCCTGGCGGCCACACGCAGCTCTTGAATTTCGGCAGCTTTGCAGACAGCAGTGCTCCCGCAGGCTGGGTCCATTCCGCTGCAGAGAGCAACTTCATTACCTGCTTAAATCTGATCAAAATACACGCTTTGGTTTGCATTGCATAATTTCCCTTGGCACCCCGAATTTCTTCCAGGTTAATGCTTATTTTAATTTTGTTCTATTTTTAAATGTCTTCTTGGCTTTCATAACTTTGCTGACACTGTGTCTACAGGAAGAAGTAGAAGACTGTGAGCTCTTTGGACAGAATAGAAGTAGGGGAGTGAACTAGCCTGGGTGTCTGCTTTCTGTGAGTGCTCTCAGCATCCAGCACAGTGCCTTTCCTATATGTACAGGGTGATAAAACGCTCTTTTTGAATTTAATTTAAAGTCAGTAGAGTGCCTTTACACTCATGAGAGAGTAAAACTACATGAGTGTCCTTTTTCTAAGTCCTAGGATATCATTTTCCTCTTTCAAACGTAATTCTGCAATAAGAATTTGTGTTCTTAAAAATGTCTGCCATGTAGCCCCTTAACAGCCCACACACAGGACTGGCTACACGTCTGTCAGTGCTGCTGTGTGCAGGTAGTTATACAGTCATCAAGTGCAACAAAAACACTTCATACCAACTTGAATACTTTTATGATTTATTAAAATTTTTACACATATTATTTGCTCCCCCAAAGAACCATAAATTATTTATTATATACTATTATAAACTACCCTCATCTATGTGTGGAAACCAAAACTCAACAAGGTTCATACATTTAGCCAAAGTCACGAAGCCCAAATTCAAGGCCCTGTCCAATACTATATTTCAACAAAACATTAAAAGCTGTTAGAGATACTGAGAACATTATTTTCACCTTTTTGTCCCATTTCCGGTATATTCACGTACCCTAGTTAATTAGAGAATATTATTTTGTTTCATAGGCTCAAAGCCTATCCTCTTAGATTTGTATTATGGAGAAGAATGTAATGCCAGGGGTCTAACCAGTAGAACTAACTTGCAGTAGGGTCATGAGGTAGAGCATTTTTTTGCAAAAAACAAAAACAAAAAGTAATCAACTAAAATTTCTTTGTCAGCGCAACAAACGTGAGTCAATCATTCTGGCAGTCATGGATGACAGAAACTTAAATGATGTCTTCTTTTAGTGACATTCTTTATAATGTAAATGAGATACTTTGAAGAAATTTATAGGTAGGACTCCATAGTAGAAAGAATGTGAGCTCAGCCCTTAGTTTGAAAAATGCTTTGCAATGAGATCAATGCCCACCCATCGCCCCGCTGACAGCAGCTGTTACTCACTGGACATCAACCGTTTGGACTTCCTGAGGTTATGGCACAATTTTGAAATACTTTATTATACCTTAGGAAAATTTAGTTCAAAAAATTGCCTTCCATGTGAATTTTATATAAATTGAAAATACTTTCATAATTTTAATTTTTACAAACCTCTGTTCCAAATCATTTTCTTATGCTAAAAACCATACCTACATCCTTGCTATTGTTGCTTTCCTTAGTGATAACCAGACCGATAGATAGAAAAATAAAAACAACATCAATATGACATGAGCTGATATAAGGAAAAATGACATGATAGATGACCCAAAAGAGAGAGATCCAACCATGTTTCATTTGTTGTGGTTCTAACCAACCTTGCATGCTTGTAGCCCAGAATGTGTCTGCTCACTTGACTATTTTGCATTTCTGTCCATTCTGCACAATTTTCCACATCTCTAGATTTTTATTACGTACCTTATTGAATAATTTTCAATGAGGCTGAATTTGCTAAGGCCTACTGTTTCTTTTCCTGAAGAACACATATATTTGGAACTGTGGAAGTTTGACCAAACCCTTCTTTTATGGCACATTGCCAATCATATGTCTGTATAATGTTGAAATATTGGTCAGGATTCCCATTTTAGGATAAAATCAAATGTGTGGTATTTTTCTATATTATGTTAATGACTTTATTCAAGGAACAGTCCAGACTTTGGTTCTATTCTGGATTCTGAAAGGGTCTAGTTATTACACTATAACATCAAACATATTAATTGATTGCTTATGTGAATGCTGATAATGAAGAAAATGCAATAGAAAAGACCTTATTTTGTAAAAAGGTATCTGTAGAGATTATATGTGTCATTGATAAATTCAAGAAATATATAAAGCAAAACGTTTATTTTTAATCAACACTCTCTGTTAAATGGCATTATTCTGATTCAAAAGAGGTTGTATACTTTTTCCATTTAACCACTTTTATTTAGTGACAAGTCTTATTGATTTATTCCTTCTATTGCACTATATACAAAGAAAATGGACTCATATTTTCTATAGACACCCGTATATGAATTTCTTGCAAATTACTGTGCAAGTGCAATTTAAAATATTCTCACATCTTTTCGTGATTAAATACACAAGTGTTATAAATTGGCAATTAAATAAAACTACTTGGGTTGATTTAATAAATATAAGGGATTCTTATTTATGAGATAAATATGTTCCTGACATGGGTAAACCAATAATAGGTTACCATTTCAAAAATACTAGAAATATTTGTTCAATGAATAAAATGTATAGGTAAATCCTATTTTAGATGTTGAAAGGGAATTTTTTTGTGAATATCACTTTATTTTTGATAATCCATTATTTTAAAGATCAAATTTGCATAACAAATGTACATTTTATAAGTAATTTATTAAAAACTATAATTCTATTTTTACCTGAAAGAAAAAGTGCTCTACAAATTTTCTTTATTTTCCTCAATTATACTCCCCTAATCATCCCCAGAATTTCCCCAGTCCTGGGCCTGCATGAGCCTTGGAAAAAGATTTTAGATCCCAGGTGTCTCTCTATGTCATGTACATCTCATTTGCAAAGCGACAGAGGAGAAGTGAGCCACAATCATCAAGAGCAGCTTGAAAGGTCCAGAAGGATCTCACCCCATGTCCTTATTAGAATTGCATAGAAGAGAAAATGAGTCAGAGGTGAACATCAGACTCCATAAAAAGCTATCCTCTTAGAATCAGATATGACATTTCATTTCTAGGAAGACAATGTAATGTAGTGGTTAAGAGCACGGGCTCTGGGATTGGAGAGCTCAAAGTGCACGTCTGACACATACAGATGTTTGACTTGGGGTAATTTGTTTAACCTTTCTTTAGCCTTCATTTCCACACTTGTAATAGAGCCCTGAAATAATGCCTGCCCTCTGGAATTACTCTCCAGAGAGTTAATAAAATAATACATGAAATCACTAAAATATCTGGCACCTCACAGTGAGAAAAAGGAGTGTTGAATTGTTGTTGATCTGTTACCATTATCGTCCAAGGAAAAATATAGGAGAAACTATGAAAAAAATATAGGAGAAAAGAGAGTCCTTATCCTGCTGGATTAGAAACGTCACTGCTGGACAAGGGCAGTCCGAAGTTTATTATGGATCGTGGTTTCAAAATAAGGTCCTACCAAGGTACTTTCCTCTTAGCAAAGCCCCTGTTACTCAACTACATGCCATTTCAGTAACTCACATTGTGTAGTAGAAGAGATTAGAACAATAAAAATATGACCAATCTAGAAGCTAGCCCACCTGGCTGAAATACAGTGTGCAAATTTTTCACATGGGCTCAGAGTAGTGTGTCGCAGAATGAACGATGCGTGGAAGTGGTTACTGACTTCTGAACAACACGTGTCTGGAGAAGTGTGTTTTCACAGGTTTCCGTATAGTGAATTATCTCTAAGGAAACACCTTACCACTTAGGTGGCCTTCCTCTAGTTTAATTTCCAATGTATGTGATCTATTTGCAGATGCAGTTCTTTGTTTTATTTTAGTTTTTCATTACATTTTTAAGAAGCAATCTAGCTGGGGAAGATTGAGACGTGTCTGCTGAAAATAATTTCGATATTCATAATTCCTACTCATTCATTATCCATCTTCTATTATGATCCGAGAATGTCTACATGAGGTCATTTGGGGGTACTGATTTTATGTTGTAAGATTCATCATCCCTACTCTGACAGAGTGATGAAAATGTCTCGAAAAAAACATATAACTTGGAGGAAGAGAGGGATTTAAGGTAGAGTGTCTCTATTAAATTGTGACTTTTACAAATACAGCTCAGGTAAAAAATACATGGGCTCCTGCTATTAGAAATTCCAATTTCTTTTTTAAGAAAATAAGAGAGGCTATTGAAAAGCACAGTTACATTTTTTTATTATTATTTTTACGGTCAGTCTCTTAACGTATTGCTATTAGGTGATTTGTATTTCTTAGGAAAACTATCTGTCCTGGTCTACATTCTTTTATGTAACTGACTTAATCTAAATGATCTGCATCCTTTCCTTAAGTGCTTTCCAGAATTATTTTTATAGAAATAATCTTCAGAACAGGTGCTGTTCTGTCTACCACGAGATCACCTGACGTAGAGCGAGAGTTGGAGGCATTCATCTTTGAGATGAAGGCCCTGGGTCTTGCACATTTAGAAACACGTGGCCATCCTCACGCAGGACGTGACGTGCGTCATGTCCACTCTGTACGTCATGCACATCTCTTCTGAAGGAGACCGTTGGTTAAGTTCTTTCCTTAACTTACACTGTTGCTAATGGCAGTCGTTGCCAAAGTTATAGATCCAGTAAATGGAAAGAAATGGCTTTCAAAGTATAGAAGCAAGCAGCTATATGAGGAGTTTATGTTGGGCCGTCGGCACGGGATCATCTAACAATGACAACACTTACAGAACTATGTAGGTGCGTGTATACATGGGTGTGTCTGTATGGGTATGTGTCTACTATACAAAGACACACACACGTATGTGTGTACGTACACGAATTCTGCTTGCTTGTTAAACATACCAGCCTTTGGCTTAGTGCCCTGTCTCCTACATCAGTGATTTTCCAATTTTTTGAATGTACACTCTATCAGTACATTTTTAAAAGCAACCATCCTTTCTCTTCACATTTATATTATAAATTATTAGCACTACTACACTGATATTATCAAAGCTACAGAAAACTGGAAACTTGCAAAGGTTGTTTCATTTTGTTAACACTGCAGAAAAACAGTCACTTTGATCTCTGTGTGATTGGAAAATTTGGAAAAATCTCAGTTTTATACTTTATGATTGTTTCATAAGGTCTGAGTCTCAGATCATTTTGAAACTTGCCTTTATTGGCTTTTATATTGAATATAATTGATGATCACTTTTATTCTCCCTTCCTTGAAGTCTTGCATAGGTGCTTCTAGACAGCACAAATATATTTGATTAGTATTCCAAACCTTAGCCTCAAAGGAATCTGGGCAATGTAATTCTCAGTTTACTCAGTTTTGCAGCAACAATAAAATAGCGTGAGAAATAATCATGGGAGGAGTTCCCTGATGGTGCAGTGGTTTTCAGCACTGGTGCTGTCAGCGCTGCAGTCTGGGTTCGATTCCCAATCAGGGAGCTACCCACATACCAAAAAAAAAAAAAAAAAAAAAAAAAAAAAAAAAAAAAAAAAGAAAGAGATAATCGTGGGATAGGTCGGTGGACACAGGGAACCCACTGTGAGTAAGTCTTGGGCCAAAATTCTACCGTTTTCTCTTTGCTGCTGGTTCTAATGATGCCTTCGCCAAATGAGATTGAGCTACCAGAAGTTTCTTAGGTAACGTGGAGCAGGAATCCAGGGACTTAGGGAGACAGGAATTTGGGTTTTGCTGTGAGACTCTTCCTTATAAGGCATGTCGCCACCGTCGGAACGCCACGTGGCTTAAAAACCAATCACTTTTTACAGTTTTTAACAGCAATATTTTACATGTTTAACATCATATAAATTTATGTATGGCAGGTCCGTGGGCTAAAACGTACTACTATGCGCCCTCTGAAATTTATAATCAAGCAGACACCATACGGTAAAGTCGTCACTAACCATTTGCCTTGTTTTGCGAATTCCCCCGGTCTGGTCGCCAGTGCATTCAAGCGCTGCACAGACCATCCCTCACCGGCAAGTTTACTTATTGTGCATGCGTGCGTGTGTGCATGTGCGTGCGTGTGTGCGCGCGTGTACACGTGCACGTGTGCGTGCGTGTGTGCGCATGTGCATGTGCGTGCGTGTGCGTACGTGTACGCATGCGCGTGTGCGTGCGTGTGTGCGCATGTGCGTGCATGTGTGCGCATGTGCGTGTGTGTGCGTGCTTGAGACAGAACAGCAAGAAAAAGGAAACGAAACTTAACACCTTTCCGAGGGACAGATGGGCGCCACGGGCTCTTTCACCTGAGGGTCCCTCCGAGTTAATCCCGAAAACGCCCGGTGGACCGTGGACCGCCCCTCCCCGTAAGCACCAAGGCGCACCGGCTCCCGGGGCTGCGGCCTGGCTGGTGGGGAGTGTGGGGCCGGAGCAGCGAGCCTCTGGTCGGCCTCGTCACAGCAGCTGTTTCCGTGACAGTCGCCTGCACTGTGCCTCCCTGGAAGGCAGGGCGTCCGACTTTCCCATCAAGGGCGCAGGATCAGGGTCATTCTCCGCTGTCTGGAGAGTGGCCCACGCGTCTGGGCCCCGGAAAACGAGCACGGCTGGGCCCTACTTGTCCCGAGGGCAGAGTGGGCGCCGGGGCGGCGGGGTGCTCCGGGAAATAGCTGTGGGCAAGCGCCCCGAATCGGAACCAGCGTGACCAGGGGTCGGGGGCGAAGCTGGAGCCCGTTTCACCCGTGTTCCTTCCGTCTGGCACGGCCCCGTCTGCTCTCCTCGAGGAGTGAGTTCCCCGGGGCCTTCTCTGCGCCGGCTGTGCAGCGTTCAAGCGGCTGAGAGCACGCCCGTTTACGGCTCGTGGGGCGGTGCGTGTCTTCCGGTCCTGGGAAGGCGTGCTTTCCGGCAGCGGCCGTCCCCTAGGTCTTGTCTTACACGGAACGATGGGAAGCAAGGGACAAGTCTCTGCTTTTCATTTGTCATTTCCTAGCACATCTCCAGGCTCTCGGTGTGCCCCCCCTCCCAGGAGGGGCCAACCACACTCTGGAATCTGACCCAACATGACCCCGGTTCAGGTAGCACCCACAGGCTCTGTGGGGGTCGCATAACTTTGGGGGCACTGAGAAATGGTTCTCTAGGCCCCAAATCACTGCTCACCCAGCTCCGTCTCAGGGGCTCTGTGGGTGGTGGGCATCAGGTAGGGTGCAGCAGGAACCTCTGAAAGAAATAATTATGAGCACGTGTGAGACACCAGAGCGTCTCCAAGTAATTGGAGAGGTCTTTGTAGAGGGCACCTGGGGAAATGGAGGCCAGGAAGTCACATCAACGTGATTGCCATCAAACCCACTGTTTGGGGTGGCCTCCGGGCATTTGAGTGGTACATGTTAATAAAACTAAAAGCCGTGTTTTTTCCTATTACTTTACTCAGATGACATTGAGCAAACAACCCCTGAATTGCCTTGTATCTTACTGTCACTCATTTGGTTTATACGTTAACCAAACACATTCAATTGAATCCTCTTACACTTGACTTATTTATATTTATTTTTATCACTGTTAGCAGCTTTCACATTTCTTTCTATTTCTGTAGCATATACAAAGGGTTATTTATGAACACAGAGCGAAACAAAGAAGTCTGCCTATTCACGTATGCTGGGAACAATTACTAGTCACAGCAATGGCTTCTCTGAATATATACGTTAGATTCTTTCAGAGGAGCCGCAAAATCATTTTAAAAAGCTGTTTTGTATTTCAGTTAAAGAGTCACAGCCCGTTTATGATTTAGATCTCAGTTTATCCTCTCCAGACCCTGAAATGTGGGTGAGGCAGATGTTGTTATTCTGATTTTAGAGACATACTGTCGTTTTATTGGCCATCGTGGGCAGGAACATTAGTAGACAAGCCCGGGTCTTGAAACCAGGCTCTGGGAGAACTGATTTAATTGATTCATTCAAGAAATATTGAGTATCTATTACCATACGTTCCAATTCCTGTTCTACATGTTAGGTGCCCCATGGTGAACAAATTAGACTAGGACCCCTGCCTCCGTGAAGCTAACGTGGTGGGTAAGACACAGACTGTAAGCAAATAGACGAGTGAAATATGTAGAGCTGGTGATGTGCGCTATGCAGAACAATGAAGCAGGGTTGGGGACAGACTGTGCATGTGTGTGCGCACGTGCTTGTGTGTGTGCACATGTGCTTGTGTGTGTGTGCACATGCGTACGTGTGTGCGCGCGCACATGCGTACATGTGTGGCTGCATGCGCACACATGTGCATATGTGTGCATGTGTTTGGGAGAAGGTTAGTGTTGCAATCAGGCTGCCGGAAAAGATTTTCAGTGCGTCAAGAACTCACAGACTCGAGTAGAGTGAGCCATGGGGACGTTGGGGGAAGAACATTCCAGGCAGAGGAAGTAGGTGGTGCCAAGCCCCAAGGCTTGTCCCGTTCCGTAGCACGGAGAGGCTCACTGACTTGCCCAGGGTCACATAGGGAGCAGGGTGGGGAACAGCACTAGATGAACTGGAGTCTGACCATCTGACTCTGGGGCCTGAGTTCGTTGCCATCATGCTGCACCACCTGCTCAGGGGTCTGTGAGACAACAGATAGGAAGCACCCAGCAAGTGACTTCCCCAACCGCACTGGCTCCAGGCCGTGGGAGACGAACTCTGGGACGACCATCCGACTTCCCCGAGCTTCTGTGCTCTCGCCCTGGCTGTGAGCATGCTCTCCTGCTCTGCTGTGTTCGCCTGTGAACCTTTTCTCACCTGACGTTAACTCCGTTCTTGAGTTCAGAAAGGAAATTGCCATTTCAGAGTCAGTGGCCGGAGTCCACTTGTCAGGAGTGATGTTTGAAATGTCACGTCTCATCTTCCGGTGAAAGCCTGGGGGCCCTCCTGCTCCGTCCTCCGGGGAGAGACCCCGAGAGGGGAGTGGGTTCGTCCCCAGGCCTTTTTTGCTTCTGAGAGTGCAATTCTTCACCCTGTTGCTTTGATTCACAAGAATCAAACCTTTGTGAAGGGTTCTGCCCGGGTCCTGGCATTAGGACAATGTAACATGTCGGTGTTAACCCGGAAGAGGAAGCTTCTGTTGAGGCGCAGAGGCAGGCATGTCCCACCGGGAGCCTTCTGTCCTGGCTGCTCGGGCTCAGTGACTCGTGGGGCCGAGAAAGCTTTGCCCGCTCCGGAATGTTGGGGGGCATTATTGAGCCGGAGGCCGGGGTCATGTCCTGTTCACGTTTCCGGCAATTAGGTAAGGGCCGTCCCTCCCAGCTGTCCTCACTGAGGGGCGCCTTGTCCCACACACTGTCCCTTTGAACCTTGGGGAAGGAAACCGCTGTGGGAGCCGTGGGCAGCACGGATCATGGGGTCCCCTGGGAAAGCCACGTGTGCGCCTGTGACCTGTGTCCCCCAGAAAGAGAGGCTGACGTCCTCAGCCCCAGTCCTTGGGAATGGGACCTTATTTGAAAACAGGGTCTTTGCAGATGTCATCAGCTTACGACGTGGTCATTGGGTGGAACCCGATCCGATGTGACCGGTGTCCTCACAGAACATTTAGGCCTCACGGACGGAGACAGAGGGGAAAACGCTGTGTGAGGACACAAAGACACACACGGAGGGACGGCGGCCTCCTGACAGGGGAAGCTGCTGCGAACCACAGGAGCACCAGGACCAGGACGGGGTGACCTGGCCTGCCAGCTGACCCACCTTCCCTCTGCCCCAGAGCCACTGCCGGCGGCGCTTGCGGCTACAGCGTTTGCCCCGAGATAACTCGCGGTGACAGTCCTGGCTTCACTCCCAAAGTTTGCCACAAAATGTCCCATTTTTATTGTTGTTTGTGCACCATGCTGGTCTAGTGATAGTCTTCGGAAACAAATGACACCGTCCTATTGACAGCATTCTGGTTTCAGTAGTGGTATTTCCATTTACAAAACAGTAATTCTCGATGGCTAAAAATGTCAAATCCTAAAAAATGCAGCATTTCTCTGCGTGAAAAATATGATTAAACACCGATCACCACAAACGCTTTCGTTACATCAGGATCAGAGACAAGTTCTGTTTAGAAGTGACTCCAAAAACAATCTTTATGTTTTATTTTCACATTGAGAACCGGCCAGACGCCCGTCGGCCTCACGGTGCGCGTTGGCCTACGATTCGGTGAACCTGGGTCGATCTCGGAATTCCGGCCTTGGGAGCTGTGAGGGAGTCGTTCCTGTTGTTTAACGAGGGACCTTGTTCTTCAGCCCGAAGGGACGGGAGCTCAGGTGCCCCTGCTGAGCGGCCCAGCCCTGTCCACACGCAGGGCGGTGACGAGGCAGGAGGTGCTCTCCTGGAGCTCTGGGCAGTGGGTGACACCGGGGACAGCCTTTCCCATCGCATAGTGAACAGCAACATCCTGGAGTGGATGTCACCTCCCTGAGTGTGGCCGCCAGCAGCCGAGGTTCGGGCTCCTCGGTGCGGCTTGGCCCCGGCCTAGGGAGCCCGTCCTCACGGACCACCGGACTCCAGGAGGCAGCCTCGCCAGGTACCCTGACAACCTTTGGAGGCGACGCTTTCGGCACCTGCCTGGCTGCCCGTCTGATGTGACGCTAGTCACTGCGGGTGTCTTCCAGCCCGCCGCCACTCGCTCTCCAGGACGTGGGCAGGGTGGCTCTGCAGCACGGTGCAGGAGGGTACTGCCACCGGGCCGCATGGATCCGTGCCCGGGGGGCCCGGGATTCTGCTCTCAGGCCGGCGCTGCAGGTGCCCACGGCCTGGCTCAGCGGCTGCAGGCTGCACAGTGGCTGCCTGGCAGGCTGGAGTCTGAACTCCCCGCGGGGTTCAGCGGCGAGATGAACGTGGCCCGCAGGGTGGCCCACAGGGTGGCCCTCAGGGTGGCCGGCAGGGTGGCCCGCAGGGTGGCCCTCAGGGTGACTCACAAGGGTGGCCCTCAGGGTGGCCGGCAGGGTGGCCCTCAGGGTGGCCCGCAGGGACGCAGAGTGCTGGGAACTTCCCGGACCCAACCCCGCGTCCGTCAGGAAATGATCCCAAGGGACTTAACAAAGCGGTTTCTCTTTGTCTCCAGCCACGTCTTTCCCTTTAGACCTTCAGGCTTTGAAAATGCCTTTAAAAAGCAAAGGCGCGTTGCGTACACCGCTTTCTGGGACTCTCTCCACACCCTTCTGGAAGTGCCCCGGGCCACGTCCTGATTAGCCGGAGAGCGAGCCCCAGCGGTGTGACACTCGGCACGGGTGACAATTTCTTTGCTCGTCTCTTTCTTTCAGTGGCCATTCAGCTCCTAGCAGCAGGCAGGAGAGGGCATGAGCACGACGACCCCGTGTGCCCACGGCTGTCCGGTGCTAGCAGGAGTGTCAGCTGGGGAAGGGGTGTCAGGGTCCTTTCCCGGGGGGCCCTGTGAGCTGAGAGCACTGGGGGACACCGTCCGGTGAGCACTCTTGTATCTGCTCAGATGAACCAAAACCCTGACTGACGCTCTGCTAGGACGCAGCAGACTAGCAGCCCATCCGGACACCTGGGGTCGGGGCCTTCCATCGTCGTTGAAAACCGAGCTTAGGGTCAAGGCTGGGGACGCTTTGCAAAGCAGCTCTCGGGCCCCCGGAGGGGCCTCCTGGATGGACGTAGGAAGGGAAATGCCAAGTGCTTCCAGAACCTCCTCAAACACACGCCACGATGTTCCAGTGCCGGGGCAGCTTTGCAATGGCATCCGCTAACCTGTCACTCTGCCTTCGAAACGGCGACTTGCCATTTGGGTGGCACTGAGGGGTACCTGTATCTAGACAGCAGGAAGAACCCCAGGTTACACGCTGAAAAACCATTCTTTCTTTTTAAAATTCTGATTGCATCCCCAGGACAGTTACTTTGTAACTGGGAGGTTGTGGTCACTTCTTTTTTTCACCCCCGTGGTTGTAAGTGATTAACATGAGCATGTTGTGAACCATCCAGAGATTTGCCTTAAAACTGAGCATTGCCACACTGCCCTGCCCTGTCATTTACGATCTTGCTTACGCCAAGTGAAGGCGAATGGTATCGCAGCTTTGTGGAAAGGAAGGTTACAGACTGGTTCGCATGGGAAAGGGGGCAGAGACATGAGCCGTTTTGGGACCTACAACACGTAGGCCTGCCAGGACCAAATTTACGTCTGGGACGGCTGTGCTCACATCATGCAGGTTCCGTTTCTGCACAGGCAGACTTGCAGCCACTCGTCGGCAGAAAGCACAGCAGTGAAACAAAGGAAAAGAAAGCAACATGGAGTTTTGATTCTAGCAAGTTTTTGCATACCTGGTTACTGCAGGTTTCAGTGACACCGCCATGTGACACTTATCTTCAAGTGAACCAACAAGACAGGTGTGCTGTTATCAAGGGACACCTTTTTAAAGTCTGTATCCCAGGACTGACAAGGCTTCGCAGTCTGAGGCCCGGTTACTCTGAACGGCGAACAAGGCTTTGAAAAGCTGCAGCGCCCTTCTGCGCCACTCGTCTGCGTGCCCGAGGTCTGGTCTTAGTTTCGTGTTTTTGCAATTTCAAGTAACGTAAATAATCCTACAACACTGGACGTCTGTGGACTTTATTCTTCCCTTACAAAGGACTCACGGTGGACAGCCCCCGCAAGGGCCTCAGTAACCCTCGCCCTTCACCTCCCGCGTGCTCTGTGTGACGAATGGAAGCCTGCGGAGGCCTGTTACGTTTCTCCACTGGAATCAGGCCTGTTTGTACTTTCCCGATGTCACCGGATCGCTCCTATTGCTGTCACGTTACAGCTGCAATGGTGAGGCCAGATGCACACCCGGAACCTGCGTAATTTTTGCCAACCAATGTCACCCCGATACATTTAACAATAAGAAAAAGAAAAAGACATGCATGGTAAAACCTCACAAAGAAAGAGAGACAGAGAGAGAAGGAAGTAAGACGGGGAGCGTCCTTGGGAACCCTCAGGAGCGGTGACGCGATGTTGGTGGGGACTCTGAGCGCCGAGTTTCAATGCAGCTGTTAGAGGGGGGCTGGGACGGTCCAGTTGGCGCCTCTTCCCAGCGATGATAAATGCCCTGCGGGCATCGCCCCAAACCAGTGTCTTACCCCACCGCTCTGCGCCCCAGGTCCCACCTGATCATTTTAGTCATTACCCCGTAGGCACGAGGACCACCTTCAAGGAGGGGCTCCCCGTTATAGCGCAGGCGCTTCTACTCCTAAGGGCTTTCTGACAGGCACATGCCATGCGGGTCTCGCCAGCTGCATCCCACCCGCACGGCTCCCTGTTTATCCCTGGTCTTCCAGACCGGCTCCGCGGCGGGGAGACCGGGCAGCCCGGCTGCTCCCCCGCTCACAGCGGGGCTGGTGCTTTTAGCTAAAACGCCCGTATTGTTCATGGCTGCGGTGGGGGCATTCTCCCAGACTTCCCTACGCGTGACGGGGAGCAGGCGAGCAGCCAGGTGATGGGCTGGCTGGAAACATCTCTTTTCCGGAAGGCCCTTCGTCTGTGATTGGTTCTGTAACCCACGGACACCCTTCCCCTCCTCCAAACTCCCAGGCGGCATGAAAGTCACATGCTCCATTAGAAAGGGAGGTACACTTAATTACTTTTCATCCTCCCATTATATGGATTATACTACCCATGTCCATTAAAAATGGAGTTCCAGTTCTTTACAACTGTCACCTAAGGGGACAGCTCCTCTAGGACAGCACCTGAAAACAGAAGTGGGTGCCCTTTGTTTATTAACTTGATTTGTGGGTACTCCAGGTAAATTTGTTAGGAAAGGAGTTTAAACGAGACAGGAAGAACAAAAAGTTATTTCCCCATTTACCTGAATTGCAGAAATTCTGGTCATAGAAAGGGTTTCCCAGCAAATGCAGTTTGGTTATCATTTCCTGTCCTTTCTGGAGAGCGGGCTCACAGTACACCACGAAGGGCTCCATTGATTTTGCAGCTATTAGATTATTTTAAATAAAACAGAAAACCGCAGAATAATTGAATCAGTCTTACTGCAAAGACAGAGCTCCAGGCCAAAGCCGTAGGCATTTCTTTCATTCTAAACCTTCTTGTTCCAGAAAGACTTCGGGCTTTCCCAGGCACTACTTCTGATTCCCCCACCCTGTTTCCAAACTCATTGTGTATTCAAGACGGTCTTCCCTTTCTGTCCATTTGAGTTCGGAGAGTTCCTGCTAAGCGGCATCCTCCTGCCTTTAGAAAACAAAGCGATGCATTGCGCTCCGCTAGTTCCCCTTCTCCAAAGACTCCTGTAAGCCTTGAGGCCGTCACTCAGCGGGTCAGTTGGTGAGTCCGCCCTCATCGTGGTGCACGGAGACTACCGACTGGAATGCTTTGGACGGACACGATTTTTTAAAAAAAGCAGCTCCAGCCCTAATTTATTAGCTTCACTTCCCTGTTTTCAGCGATGTCTGGAATTTCTCTTAGTACAAACATTTGCTTCTAAATTTCACTTCCCTTGTCAACTGAAGAACGTTCCCTGGCCTTCCACCGAGGCCGCATGGCGACGTGCGGCTTCATCTCACAAATACCTAAAAGCTCGTGTCTGACGTCCATCTGGGCGACCTGCTGCCGCCAGCGCCGCGCTTTCTCTCTGGCAGAGCAGGATGGAAACAGGGCATGGTTTCTGTCACATTCATCTTCAAGGACATGGCTTTGTGCGCCTCTAAACGTCTTCTGTCCGGATGACGTCATGACTGGTAAGTTAGCTCCAACTTTCTAACTGCATTTTGAAAAACGTAGTCCCATCCAAGCACACTTCAGAAGGGAAACCTCTTTCTGTATCATTTCATTTTCTAGGCCTCGGGGGTCATTTTCCAAGACAGAAAAAACCGAACTCTTTTATTTTTGACTTTTAATTCATGGAATACTCGTGAATAAAGAGGCACCTGCGAAATTTGAAAAACAGAATGATACAAGGCCCAATGGCCCTAAAAAATACAATTACTCTGTTTCTATGTAGGTTTGCTACATTTCTAAGTCGTGCACATGGAGTTCAGAGTTGGAAAATTTCCCAAAGGACTTCCTACTTCCTCTTTTTTGAAAAGGAAGAACGTTGTCTCTGTCGTGAGTATGCCTGGACCTTGCTTTTGGAGAGGGGGCCATACCCAGAGCGCTAGCGGTCCTAACACCAACCTGGTGTAACTCGGGGAAGCTGTCGACACTACCTACTCTCCCGCTGGCACTGAGCCCACACTGTGTTATTTATGTTCCCATTTGCTATTAAGGTTTTTGGTTTTGAGATGAAGATTCTGACATGTGGGTGTCAGAGCAGGCAGGTAACAGGACTCTCAACAGGACTGGGGATGTCCCTTGGCCAATATTGCTTGCTGGCGCTCTTCCAAACTCTGCCTGAGATGCTCGAGCAGCTACCGAGTCTGTATCACAGGACTCGGGGTCTCAGCTCCTGTCTTCCCATCGGCAGCGGCCGGAGCCTGGGCATGGGCAGAAGCCCCAGGAGAATGCATTCAACGTGGTGCTTCCTTACAGACGGAAAGCGGGCACAACGAAGATAGAGATTTCGGAACTTAGACCGTCTAAGCATGTTGGGTTCAAAGCGGGAGTCCCTGTCTCTGCTTCCCGCACGGCATGCAGAGACGGCCCGGTATGTGGAGACCACAGAGCACGGTGGGGAAACGAGGTGATTCTCTGACTAATTCACATACAAACAAAACTACCCACAAGTCAGTGTGTGGTTGTTTTCGGGGCTGAGCTTATTTCCTGGAAATCGAGGTAAAGGCGTTCAGAATGGAGGCTTCCGTTCTTTCCTTCACGTCCTTAAAGGAAATGTGTCCGCGTAACACACCTATTTGCACAAAACACGTATAAAAACGCTCAACTCCTACGGGTGTGGCTAGGTCCGCCATCACTGCATGCACACCCCACTATGGCCGTCCCTTCGGACATTCCGAACACGCAGATCTGCTCCAGAGCGCCTGCTACGTGGGCGCGAGTGACGCAGACCCACCAGCGTTCCCGCCGAGGCCGCCCTCTCCCCAGGCTGCTTCCAGCCAATGAGCCCTCATGGCCCAGCCCCGGTCCCGGCCCTTCCTGCCCAGTGGCCAGTCTCTGCTCTGGGCCCCCCGTAAGGTTTGGTCATGACCTTCTCAGAGCGGCCCTGCGGTTGGAGGCTGCGTCGGTCCAATTCTCATTCTGTGCTCTGTCTTCGTGGGATCGGCCCGGGGCTGAGGCTGGGGGCCCTCGCACCTGCTGTGGCGCCCTGTCCCCTTACCCTTCACGGACGTTTCTCTAGCACGTTTCTCAGCTCTAATTCTGCCATCACGTGTCCTTCCCCGGGGATCCTAACTGACACAGTGGGTACGAGGAAGGGAGATGGCGAGCTGGAATTCGGAGACCACATTACTCACCCTCTGGCTTGCAGGGACAAAGTGCGCCGTGTGCTATTGTTTCATGTAGTCGGCATTGCATTCACACACCCCTTCCTGCGGGCCTCTGCTTCTGTCGGACCTTATTCTACCTATACATTTTATTTCGTATTTCTGATTACACCCTTTAACGGGACCTCAGACAGGCCCCTTAGCTTCCCAGGAGCCCACCGCCTGGCTGTGAACGGGTGCCTCCCTTACGGGCTGCGCGGTCGGTCCTGAGACGCTGACACGGAGGGGCCGCTCTCTGAATAGTAACGGAAGTTGTCATTCATTTCATTTTTGCTGTTGTTATTTTAGAACAGCTGCATGCTTGTTTGTATACCGCACATCACCCGAAATAAAAAACGTAGAGGTAACCTTCCCGCTTAAAACGGTTACTTGCTGCTTCCATGTTTACGTCCCAAACACTAAATCAATTTAAGATATATTTTGAGACCATTGAACATGCAACGTACTGGTTTATGTCCAAGAACTCCTTCAAAAATAATTCCAGACGAGACAGCTACTAGGAAAAGCCGAACGGCTGCGGGGGGGCACGAGCGTGCCTTTGCAGGGTCAAGAAGGTCGTTCCACATGTGTCGTAAAATTTTTAAACCGGCTGGTCAATAGTTCACGTATCCCAAGCAAGACACTATTACGTAACAGATCAATCTAAGATAGAGAGAAATCATTTTGCTATCTCGGGTCACCAGGAATAGTCCGGATTAGTGAATGGTTGATTTTAAAATGCGATTATCATTTAAGATGTCTAAACACCTGTTAATTCGATGTCAAATTGGATGTAATAATAGTTATCTTTTTATTTGAAATTCAAAGTGCAACACTTATTTGTCCCAGTTTAACTCAATTAACCTTTGAAGAGCTGTAAGTGCTGTACACAAAGGGCTGTGCAGGAAACAATCCAGCCATGAACGCCTCTATTTTTCGTATTACACAGCTGGATACTTTCCGCACAGCCCTCGTATGCCTACCATTACTAAGCCAAGAGGATGCACACAGACATTTTTAATATTTTCATATTTAAAGGTGCATTAGGAAAAATATAATTAATGCACTGTTGTATAACAATGAAATATATTTATATATTTATATTTATATTTTCACTCTTCGTTCCTGGTCCCGGCACAGAGTTGCAAAAACCCCTTGGAATTCCCTGAGTGATGGGAGTGTCTTTTGTTATTAAGGGAAAGAGCCCTTTTTAATCACACCTGACTTTATTCCAACGACAGAGGGTCCTAGATAGCTTGCACCTTCCAGAAGCCCTCCGCACCCTGGGAAGGGACCAAGTGCCCCCAGTTGACCCTGCTTACTGAGCTCTCCAGGTGTAAAGCAGGATATTCATGGCACTTGGTCCCTCCGCCAGGACTCCCACCCCTTGTTGGGAGCTGAGACCTGAGCGCACAGGGAAAAGGGCTCCGTGTCCCCGAGACCTGCTTGGCAGGGCTATTTCCATGGCTCCTCCTGGTCCTGCTGGTGCCTTGATTCTGTCCCTGTCTCCAGTCTTTTCTGCCTCAAGCCACATGCAAGCTAGAGTCAAAATGGTGCCCAGGAAATGCAGCCTTAACGTGAGGCCAGATGGCTTCCGTGTTAAATCCGGTTAGCGAACACTGAGTAACTGTAAGCCATGCCATGTTTTGTTCTTGATTTTTAAGTTTCAGCTTCTTTATACACATGGCTATATAATACAAAACCACATGTGAGGTGCAAGAGCTACACGGTGTGTGTATAACATAGATGACTTGTGTAATGGTGTGTAGATACATGATGGATACAAGTCCGGATAATAGACATCAGATATTTAGATAAGTGGTCTTAACTGATTCGTCAAGTCCAGTTCACCAAGGTTAGCGTCCAGCTCTATATTAGTAAAATTACATGCAGATAAGTCCCAAAGCTTTGCTCTTCATTCATTGGCCTCCATACTCAATTATATCTCCCCTGTCAGGACACTGGGTTCATTTTTAAGTTTTTAATTTCTTTTGAGCCCATAAAAACACAATACAAAATGGCAGAAGCATAATTCTAATTTATTTCCATTTTATATTTTTTACCTGTAATTATGCTTGTGTTAAATTGGATGAAAATGTCAATCCACCAATTTGCTTCTCCCTTTGTAACCTTTTGCATACCAAGTTTATCATTCTGACAAACGAAAGACCTCTCCAACCTTGACAGCTAAGAAGAAATGCAAATGGTATTTTTCCAAATTAGAAAGCAGCTACCACTCATGTCATTTAAAAATTAGGTGAACCAGCCGGTGAAGTTTGAATTCTGTAGCTACATGAGCTTATAGGATTAAAATATGACAAGTTAATATCAAAGGGGCAAAATCAGTGCGAGTAGATGTTATAATTATTAATTCAAGTCACCCAAATAGTCAGGGCCTGAACACACTTTAGATTCTATTTTAGGGAACACGGCCGAAGTCTTTTGTTGAGTCTCTATGCAAACACATCCCCCAAATACGGGATTCTAGTTTTAGTCGCTCTCTCACCCCCACATCCTTCCTTCCCAGCAACTGCCCCATTTCATTCCACAAACTGCTACCTCCACGCCAGCCTCTCAGACAGGATCACAGGATCGCAGCCAGAGCAAGTCCCAAGGGCTGAGGAGCGCCTTCCCGTGTGCTCCCAGGGACGTCCCGGGGCTCCCCGGGCATCCGGGGCTCCCTGTCCATCCGGGGCTCCCCGTGCATCTGGGACTCCCTGTGCATCCGGGACTCCCCGTGCATCCAGGGCTCCCCGTCCATCCGGGACTCCCCGTCCATCCGGGACTCCTGTCCATCTGGGGCTCATCCGGGGCTCCCCGTCCATCCGGGACTCCCCATGCATCCGGGGCTCCCCGTCCATCCGGGGCTCCCCGTGCATCCGGGGCCTTCCCCTGTTGGCGCGGCTCCCGCAGCTGAGCAGACGTCTGTGGGAAAGCGGGGAGAGCAGGTGCTTGTCGCACGGCCGGTTGGAATCAGCACCCACATCTCCCAGGTCGCCACGTCTGAGCTCCCTGCAGGCAGACGCCACGATGCCTATTCGGAAAATGGCCTAAAACCAAACTACAAGGCGATGAGATGGGGAGCCGAGATCGTAATAGAGAGCCGGAGGCAAGACTAGAAGGTTCCATTTCCCAGGCCGGCCGCAAGGCCTTGCCGTTCCCATTTCTCCAGGGCAGGACCTCCGTCTCGGCTGCTTCGCACCGATCCTAGAGAGCAGCCCGAGGCTTAAGAAAAGGCTTCCCTTAACCAGTGGTGCCGGGCCTTGGCGTGAGTGGTCTGGCTGGCCGGCCCCCGGTCACTCAGCGCCCTTCCTGTCCCCGCACGGCGCCTCTGATTGAGTTCTGTCTTCACGTCTGTGTTCACACGCAGAGAAATGCCTGGACGACACCGAATTCCTCCCTTTTCAAACCAAGGATGTGGCCTTTAATCACATGGTCGCAGTGAGAAGGTGCGTGCCTTTAAACCACTTTCTTCCTAAGGTCGAGGCTCGTTTTGCTTGGAAAAACCGATTTAG
This sequence comes from Lyroderma lyra, assembly GCA_004026885.1. Taxonomy (NCBI): domain Eukaryota; kingdom Metazoa; phylum Chordata; class Mammalia; order Chiroptera; family Megadermatidae; genus Lyroderma; species Lyroderma lyra. The sequence continues at coordinate 17,274 of PVJL010011457.1, read as the reverse complement.
TCTCCCTCGGGGGTGGGGGGTGGGGAAGAGTAGTAAAATGAAACCTAAATATGAGAGAAGGCCGTTTAAATAAGGGGAAATCTGAGTAAGAGATTACATGCGTGGTAACGATGACATCTATTTATTTAGCACTTACTGTGTGCCAGGCTCTACAGTGAGTCCCTAAAACACCCCGTGAGTTAGATGACATGCTTTCCTTTGGCTTAGGGGGTTAGTTAACGGACAGGATGCTAACTGCTGCCGCACACCTACCCCAGCCTTAGTGTTTTCGGACAATGGAAGTTATTTCCGGCTCCTGCAGGGTCCGCTGCAAGCACCCCTCCCAGGGTCTGCACTGTGGTCAGCCAGGGCCCCGGCCCGCCGCCCGTTTGGGGCCTGCAGGTCTCTGCGGGACACCCTGTGGGTTCCTGTGGGCGTTACTGTCCCTACCGTTCACAGAGGCCTTGTGAGTCACCTCAGATCGGACTTCGGTCTGGCTCATTTCTGAGTTACGTCACCTTCAGGTTGATGTTCCAATTCAGGCCAGCTTCCTGGGCACAACAGGTCTTCGGGCACCCGATTTGGGAGGGGCCGGTGTTCCTTGTGACCGTGGTGCGTGCCCCAGAGCTCGGTCACATGACGCTCCCGCACCGGAGTGCTCGGTGCCGCTCAGCCGGGAGGGCAGATGGTGGCGGTGAGCACACCGCAGCCTCCACATCACGCAGCTTGCCCCAAGTCACACAGGTAAGGGCAGCGCCAGAACTTGGATTCGGTTCTGACCCAAAGCCTGTGCTCTCCCCACTATATGCTACGCCTGGGACTGGAAGGAAATTTGGCTTTCTTACTTTCAGGGGCGGCTCAGATAGTCCGGAGCAGAGAGAACTATGGTGTAAACGATGCCGCCTTGATTGTCTGTCTGACTCTTTGAGCCTCACGCCTCTGCCCTGGCAAGAGCTGCTCTGGTCCCCACCTTGTCCCCGTCCACGATGTCTGGGACTGCTAAATAGGCGAGTGCCGGGCGCTCGTGAACTCGTCCTGACTGCCACCCAATTGCCACTTGTCCTTCCATCCAGAATCCCCGGTGTTGTGAAGTGACCGGTGCTTCATGAAGGAGGAGGACTTTCTTCCTTACCCTGCCCCCCATTCTGTCACCTACTATGAAGTCATCTAATGAGACACAAGCCCGATGCCTCCTGGAGTCACTACTGGGAAGTGTTCCTTCCGGTCCTGCCCACCGCGCCGTCCCCCTGGTCACATACTGTCTGTGACACCGGTCTCTGCTCTCTCACCACCCACGGTGGCAGGGTGGCTCCCTTCCAAACAAGAACCCTCCCCAGGCGTCACCCCAGGTCAATGAGCTCGTGGCGGCTGTGACTGTCATCTGTGCCCACAGTCCCCGTCCAAGCCGAGGGCTGAAGTTAGCCGTCAGCTGGGTTTCTGTGACACTGTGATTTGTAGGAGACACAGGAGTACATCTGGTCCTTATCCTGTTCCTGGCACAGAGCACCTAAGACCTTCGGAATTTCCTGTGATAAAAGCAATGAAGTTGTCTGTTATGTTAATGAGGTGACTTTTGGAAGGTCCCCAGCTGACCGAAAAATGCGGGTGGGGGGTGTGCTGGTTGCCGGGGGGTCCACCCACATGCTCGGAGGTTTGGAACTTTCAGTCCCCCAACCATCCTGCCCCTGCACCTTCCTAGGAGGGCTGAGGGGCTGCAGGGTGAACCCATCACCCTGGTTGATGGCTGAGGAATGAATCTACCATGACTATATATACTGAATCCTCCATAAAACCCCAAAAGGATGGGGGTTCAGGCAACTCCCAGGTTGGAGAGCACGTGGAGATTTGGGGGAGCGTCGCCCCTGGAGAGGGCGGAGAAGCTCTCCCCATCCTCTGTCTTGAGCATCTCTGCCCTCTGCCTGCTCCTGCGTTGTGTCCTTTGACAACGAGCTGATAATCTGGTGAGTAACATTTCTCTTAGCCCCACGGGCTGCTCCACAAAATGAACCGAGTCCCCAGAGAGGTGGTTGGGACCTCCCACTTACAGCCGGGAGGGCAGGAGCACAAGCGACAGCCTGGACTTTGGCCGATGGGGGACAGAAGCCGCCAATCCCCAAGCCCTGGTCTTCCGCTGTCCGAGGACGCGCGGGGCCCGTGCGTGTCGTGAGCGCTCTCGGGGGACTTGTTTGATAACCTGGTAGAAGGAGTTCGTCTGAAAGAACGGGGCCGCTCCTTGGTGTATCAGTCACTTGGAATTGGAATCCTGACGTTACTTACAGCTGTTTCCTGTTCGTGAACAGGTCACCCGTTCCTCCTGGAATGCTGTCTGTGTGACTAGTAAAGGCATCACAGGAAATCCAGAAATGGGTCTCCCTGCGGCTCCTGAGTTACACAGACTTCCAGCCCTGCCTGGTCCCCTACACGTCAGCATTCACCTATGTGGACACACACATGACAGTCGCCACCGGGAGTCACAGGGCACTGAGCACAGGTACAGTTCCCCACGAGCAGACCTTCACGCCGTTGACATGTCCACAACGTGACGGTCAGTGAGGACTGCAGAGGGTGATGCACGGCGGTGACCAGTGGTCATGACGAGGACAGCGGAGAGGGACGTAAGCCACGCACCGATGGGCCGGAAGCAGAGACAGTAGGCGGAGAACCCAGTGCAAGCCCAGCCCTGGGCCGAGGTAACGCTTCTGCCTTCTGGAAGACCCTCCAGGACTGTCCCTCCAGACCCGACGTGCGCTGCTGCACCCGGACCTGGTTCTTTCTCATTCTGGACCTTTTTATCCCCCATTTACCTCTCGGTGACACGGTCTTGCCCCGACAGCTTAGGGCCCAAATCGGATTTCCAAGGTAAGTTTCCTAATGGAGCGATGCAGCCTTGGACTCAGGAGCACTGTTTGCACGGACCGCTTCGAATTGCCTTCAGCGGAAAGGCCTGGACGCTCCTTTAGCAGATGGGGTCTGCACTGAAGGGGGGGATGGGCGGCCAGTCGGTGGTCGGAGAAGTGGCCCGCGTGGGGACATGCTCCCTGAGGCGGCTGGCCGGTCACCACACCGTACTGCCCTGTCTGTCACGGCAATGCACGTGCAGGCCTCGCTCGGGTCCGAAGTCGGATGCCGTTCCCCCACCTGAGAACTGGCATCAGCGCCCTGTGGCTGCACCCTGGGAAGGGCACAGAGAACAGGCTGGGGTTGCTGCGTCTCTTGGAGGCCAGGAACTAGCTCAGAATCACCTGTGTCTCACCTTGGCCCTGCGAGAGGGTCCCCCGGATCTTGGCCTAACGGCCATCTCTACCCGCCTCCGAGTCACAGTGTCTCCTAACAGAAGGCTAAGCATCAGGAGTGCCAGGCCCCCGGCCTGAGCCTCACCCCAAGCTGGCACGGGAATTTCGGAAAGCCCAGGGAGCTGTGAAATAGTCTCCTTCCTTCCTTCCCATTTTAGTAAAGCAAACACGGTTTTGCCCCTCGCTTCCGAAACAACCCTATTCCGATGATTATGACGGAGAAGTGAGGGGGCAGCGGGAGGAAGCGTCCCCAGCAGCAGCGTTGGGTGTGGAAAGGCAGCCGGAGGGCAGAGGCGACCCCCCGCCCCCACCCAGCTCCTTGTCATGCGGCCGGGAATGGTGGGGGACAAGGTCCGGCACCTGAGGGGTCCCCCTCCTGCCCCGTCGTCAGAGCACCAGCCGGACAGGAAGCGGCCACGTGGGGCTTTCTGGCTCCCGGCGCGGAGGGGGACGTCCAGCCGAAGGTCGTCCCACCGCTGCCTGGAGGCCTTCCTGACCGCCAGCCCTGCCGGGCGGCCCTCCCAGCGCGCACCCCGGTTTCTGTCTGCACCCCAGGGCATGGACGGACGTCCAGGGCTGCCTGAACAATGAACGTGGGCAGCCGTGTGGGTCATTCAGGGCTCGGAATGTTTGTTGTGACGTAAATCATCCGTTTGTTCGCCCGGAGTGTCCAGACGCACCTCGTAATTGCCAAAACCAGACGTAAACAGAGCGAACAAACCGACCAGCAACTAGAACGAGGTTATTGTGCTGCCCACGCACATACGTGTGTGAGCATGTATGTGACACCTAACAAGCATACACATAGTGGGTGGCAGGGCCTTAGAGACTCGGATTGACGCGTCTCATCGGCGACATGCAGAGTGCGTTTCCGTACTGTAGTGCCGCGACCACGCAGGAGGGGTGCCCGTCTGCAGAGCCCGGGGCCGCGCACCGCTCCTTTCAGAGCTTCACCCCTACCCCTCACCTTCCCATGCAGGGTGACCGTTGCCAACGTGGTTTGTGACACGTCCACACCCCTGGCCGTTGAGCTGCACGCCCCCCGACGAGCCATTTTTCCAGTGGAAACAACGCTCGTTCCTTTGTCTTCTGGGCAGAAGACACTCGGGAGCTTCCTCCCTTCAGTTACGAATAGCCTGAGGCAGGACCTTCGGCTGCTCCGTTACATAAACTTCCCTTTTTAATTTAAATAATACATTTCATTTAAACCTATGTATCCAAAGTACCATCATTTTAACACATGAGGGCTGTCCGGAATAATTCCGGTCATTGTCAGTATAACCAGATCAGTGACGTGGCTGGAACTTTCTGGACAGCCCTCGTATACTCAATATTAAAAATATTAATGAGGTATTTTATATGCTTTTATTCTTACCAAGTCTTCAGCATTCAATGTGGATCTTACACTTAGAGCACGTCTCTATTGGAGCATTGAATTTTCATTGGGGATACCTTGATCCGTAGTTAGATTTCACAACAGCTACAGTTGAAAGAGTAAGTGATCATATTCAAGTTGCTCCAAACATACTTACAATTTTTCCAATAACTGAACCAAGTTTAAGTTTTAAAACTCAAATTTCAATAAGTTAAAATGAAATAAAATTTAAAATTAGGTGCTTCTGTCTCCCTAACCACGTTTCAGATGCCCAGAAGCCTGAAGGATTAGTTGAAGGGTCCCATATCGGACATCACAGCTTTACAGTGTCTGTTATGAGCAACATAAGCAGTTTTACAAATGCAACAGGACGCAAAAACTTCATTGATAGGGTTCCAGATTCTACATGGCAATTAACGTTTAAGCAACCACTTGTTGAGTTTGATTCAGTGGCCAGAAATCTATTCAGAGTTATCTGAAAAGGCTATTAAAATACTTTTCTCCTTTCCATCTACATACCGATGTGAGCCCAGGTTTTGTATTTCTTTTCAATTTGTGTGTGTGTGTGTGTGCGCGCGCGCGCATGTGGTGAAATACACATACCATAAAATTGACCATCTCCACACCCTTTTAAGGGTGTAATTCAGTAATATTGAAAGTGACATTTGAAGTTGGTCTTCGCCAGGCTTCTGACTGCCAGGGACCACCTCTTGTTTTGCGGTGGGTGAGGCAAAGTCTTTCCATCTCTTGCTCTGGCGAAACCCCCGCCTTGCCCCGCACCCACACTCCTGGGCTCCATTGTTAGGAAGCCATTGAGCACACGCAGGGAGTGACTCTGTTTATTGAATTTCTGGAGGAAGGCAGTTCCATCACATCTAGTTACAGGGAAGACCAGACCCTATGAGTTCCCCTGTGCATTTCTTCATTAAAAATACCCCAGATACGTGATGGTTCATCAGAATTCTTCTGTTGTGCTCAGGCGAAGCATGCCCTTTTATTTAGCAGTTTTTGTTAATAAATTCATTTGTTCCAGAAAACATTAGAGAAATGTATAATTAAAATATTGAGATGATGGAATAAACATTACTGATGTTGTCCTATTTCACTTAAGCATACATCAGCCCACAGGATAGCTATTTTAGGAACAAGCATTAAGCATTACCTATCTGGATTTTAAGGGATTTGTCGGTTCATCCGTAAAGAACTGCACGGATAAGTGTTAATATAAAACACGCAAACCACCAGCACATTCTGGTTTACAATGTCCCTAATCCATGTAATTCATGTGCCTGAAATAAACATCCTTTGAAAGAAGAGCAAATGAGGCCTCCGCAGACAGTCAAGCAGGTTCCCATGGCTCATTTCTTCCCATCACAGGGACTCCTTGTTCTTGCCTGGTCTGCCCCTTGTCTCGTGGTTCCGGAGGCAGCACATAGACCGTGGGTCTCGTGCATGGTGAACGTGACCTTCCAGGTCCTCTGGGGAGAAGTTCACCCGCTGGCTTTCTCCCGTCGTAACCGGGGTTAGGGAGAGGACTTAACCGCCAGCTACTTCCTGTTCATAAACGTCCAGACCCAAGTATGCCCTGGAGTGCTTTGACATTGAGCCCCAGGGGTGTCTGTACCCCAAGACAAGACCTGCCTCTGCATTCTCTCCATTGCAACAGTGAGGTTTGGAGACGTGGAGTTCCTTTTTTTATTCACAGACACGCAATTAGTAAACCAACTTCAATCCCAGATCTTTCTGGCTCAAAAGGCCCATCTACTGACCACCATGACTTTCACACCGCTGGTGCAGGGATTCTTGCCAATTATGTTTCAGGGAGCCTGTCCTCAGTGTTTTCTCTGTGCCCCTGGGGGGATACTCAAGGACTTCCTGCCCTCCAATCTACACCGGAAGGTATCAGGTGATGTCTGTCAATGCCTCGGTCTTTGCTGGCCTTACTGTGAGCTGTTGGGTGAGGGCTTGACTGGTTGGGTGGGAGGGGTGGACTCTTGAAGTCTGCCTGTGCCAGGTGACAAGGTCACCTGGCACTGGAGCTTGTGAGAACACTGGCACAATGAGATAAGCCATTAAATGTCCACATCAGATAAAGTAACTTCAGTGCTCTTGAGAATGTATCTTTGCTCTCCTTCAAGTTCATCAGTCTATTTAAAATCTCAACAGACACCACATTAAGAATCACATTTTCTGCCTGTCTGCAGAGATTTAGCAGTTCCACTGTTATTGACTCAAGTTTCAGCCTCCAAAGGCATGTAACTCTCAATGCTTCTGATTTAATCAATAGGATGACTTCTATAGATTCACAAGCTTATTTAGGATTTAACAGTTTCTTTGATTTCTTTATAACCATATTGCATGCCTATGTCTGGAGGTCTGTATATACACATATAGCTATATGGTCTTTATAAAGAAAAAAAACTAAAATGCATAACAGTAGGGAGATAAAGTAACCAGATTGCTTAAATTTAGTTCCCTTTACTACAGTTTGTGTGACGAGGATAATTATGTTCGCTCAAATGAGATCATTTGTCCGACATTCACATCTCAAGCCCATGGAAGCATTAACTAACATTGACTTTCTGAGAGTAAATACTGTAATTTTAAAAGTCACATATATTTGCCGGAAATAAATATACTGGCATTTATCGCTAGACTATTAAAATAATTTATAAAATGTGCACAAAGACATTCAACCAGATACAGAGTGAATGGTTTTTGCTAACTTTCTACAACTGTTGCAGACATTGAAAGAATCTGGTCTTCACTTATTGAACAGAGATACAATTTATTTATGTGATTCATTCAGCCTAGTTTATTAAAATATTTATTGAGCACCTACTTTGCACCCAGCATTATGTTACATAATGATTCATTGAGGGACTATTAATTTTTCTAAGAAGGGGAAAAAAACACAGAAGAATGTAACAGATGCTTGGTTAGTGTTGTTTGAAACTGAACCCCAAGAGAAAGATGCCAAAGCTGAAGTCACCCTTCCCTCACCTCCAAAGAGCTACTCCTCCTTTTCTGTTTACCAAAAAGATCGTTTGTTTTGCTGATGTCTGACCTGGGGCCCCTCCCCTATTTGACAGATGAGAACCTGTGCTTCTTAGGGGGCTTCAGTTTCTGCAACTCTGCTCATGTCGCACTCCTGGTCGACCTACATTCAGTGTTGCCGGATCTCACTGGAGAAATCCCTGGATCCCTGGCATGCACGATTTTCTCCATCCGACCTCCACCTTCTTCCTAGACTCTGCTCACTAATCACCTTCCTGTAATTTATACTCTGACCAATCTGAGCTGCTTAATTCCCACCCGCCCCCCGGCCCCAAACAGGTCTCTCTACCACTTGCCAACATTGTCTCCTCATCAGGGATAGCCCTCCTCCTCCTCCTCGGCTGTGAGAACTCTAAGAAAGACCTAGAACCTGCTCCCCAGCCTGATGCAATTACCTCCTGGTCTGAGTTCCAGCAGGGCGTGGTTTGTCTACTTTTATGCTACATATTCCCTAGTCTGCAGTGTTTTACTATTTGAGTTCTTGTCCCAGTTTTCTGTTAAATTGTAAGCTTTCAGGTGGGTTAGATGCCGATAGCTCTTTTATCTCTGATCCCCTGCCGAATGCCATACCAAGGCACTTGGCAAATTTGCATTGAACGACTAAGTGAATGTTGGCCTGCCCCCCACCCCGACTTCTCCTGCAGCCCCGGGTTCATAGCTTGGAAATGAGAGCCACAGTATGTATTTCGGCCTCCCATCATGCCCTGCCACTCGGCATCTGTGCGGAAGAGTTCCTGAGCGCGATCTTAGGTCGGCATTAGACTATCCAGGCTATTTCAAACAACAAATAATAGTGGCCAACTGGATGTCTTCTTGGCAGACCCAAATATATGCCAAGATTTGTGGACTTCAGGTGTCACAGATGGAGCGACACGTCATCATTTGCTCCATAAAACAGGCCAATGGAATGCCACCGGAGAGAGGTAGATGATTTTCTTTTTCTCAGCTGCAAACTCACCCCTGTCAACCTGCAGAGGAACCCCATCTATACACGTAGGAAACTCTCTCTCCCTTCCATGAGGGAGACGATTGGATAGTTACTGGGTCTGTTCTGGTCAAAAAACAGGAAAGCAAAAGGATGTCTTCCATCCCCCCTTTCTGTCTGTCTCTACTCCTCTTCCGCATCCTTTTTTTTAATGCTCTAATTCATAGTAAGGTTTCAGGAATAGAAATGAACTTAGTATACTACCCTTATTTTTAGTATTTAAAAAGGTATAAGAAAGACCATACTTCCTGGAAAGTCAGGTCTCTCTCAGGATGGAATTTCAGTTGTGGGACCCCCTCCCCCCGACCACGGACATGTCAATATAGTTTAGCGATGACAACTATGATTACACGTATGATCTAGGAAAGTCAGCCTCCTTACTTGTAAAATGCTGGAAATCCTAGTACCTCCTCCAGGTTGTTCAGACAATTCAATGAGACATGACGTCTCTCAAGAATGAGAAGAGCCTGAGATTTGACCCTCCTTGCAGTCTAATGAGTTAGCCCACCGTGGTTCCGTGCACGCTGGCGGAAGACAAAGAGCTTCACGACTCACAGCAGCCGGGCTAGGCGGAGAATCAGCATTCTCTCGTGCTGGTCCCCCAAGCCCCGATGTCCACAGGCAACGCGAAGAGGGCCGGTGCCCCGATCCCTCTGCGGATCGCTGAGCCCAGGACGCCCACACCTTTGAGGGGGAGCAGTGGCCTGCGTGCTCCGGAGGGAGACATCAGGCTTGTGTACTAGACGTGAGCGCGCTCTGGCTCCGGAGGGAGACACAGCCGTTGGCTGGACAAACACCTTGAAAAAACACAGTCCGGCAGAAAGGCGCGCAGCGGTGTGGGGGAGCAGGCCCCCAACCTGGGAAGAGCTGACGGCAGCACCCGGCGCGGCCTAAGCACAGGGGCTCCGGCCGTTCTAGCTCCGCCTCGCTGACCTCATGCAGTGATGGATGAAATGGAAGGAAAAGGCAAAAAAAAAAAAAAAGGAATCATCGTGCATCTCATGTGTTTTTGAAGTTCAAATAGATGCTGTTCATTCACGGGTGCCCAGACCAAGTCCAAACGCGTGAGGACGGGTCCGGCTTTGCCCTCGAGCCCCCTGGCGTGGGCACCAGCCCCTGCCCTCGGCGCCCCTCGGGGCTGGGCCTGTCGTCCCGCCATGGAGCCGCTGCCCCCTGCCTCCGGGCACGGAGCTGCGGCCACTTCGCTGCAGAAAGGACGTGTCCTGATCCGTCCCCTTCTAAAAATAAACAGGCACCTGGACACTTTGTCTCTAAAATGCCACTGGGGTTTCCAGTGAGTTGAAATGACAAAAGATGATTTTGATTAGAAACAGAAGCATGGACGCAGCGCCTTGGTGAGCTCTGAGAGACCAGTTCAGTCAAGCAACACAGAGCGCAAGGTCACTCTGGTCTTGTCCCCCAGGGCTCAGCTCTCTTGTCTCCAGAGAAAAGTAATTCGCATGCCCAGCACTGTCGCCCTGCGCTGTGAGGCACGTGACATGGGCTTGATAAAATGTCCTTAACTTTTTGACTAAGAACTAAGGGACCCTCATGTACCCTCCCTCTCAGGCAATGTTTACATTTTGATAAAAAATGGCCCCAGTGCGACACATGATGGCTGTCTGTGACATTTCAACACAAACGAGGAAGCTCTTGGGGGAGACGGCGGAGGGCGGGTTGTATGCCCGGGGGTCCAATCCCGGGACAAGAACTTGTTCTGTCTGTATCGGGGCCTCGGCAGGAGTTGGTGCTCCTCCGATGCCACGTGCCCGCGAGGCCCTCAGGGAGCCTGCGAGATGCACTTTCTGATTCAGCACTCTGGGGGTGACAGACACCTCCCAGTTGACAGACTCGCAGGCTGTTGGCGCTCCTGTGTTGGAGCCACGAGGTCGTGGTGGGGGCGTGGCGGGCACCACTGTGGCTGCCTGGGGGTCAGGCCGAGCGCCCTCTGCAGGCTTCACCCTGCTTGGGGGTCCCCCATGAGGGCTGGAGCCCCCGTGCTCCCGCAGACCCTCCTGCACAGCCTCCCAGCTGCGTCTCCAGCAGGTCAGGGTCAGGGTCAGGGTCAGGGTCGGGGTGGGGCATGAAAACCAGCCCAGACAGCGCTGCGTGGGGGTGCTGGCCCAGCGTTCCAGCCCCCAGGGTGGCGCAGTGGGGGCTCCAGGGGCAGATGGCAAGCTGGCAGCGTGCCCCGGGGAGCCCCAGGCCCTGCTCCCACGCCCTCCCTTGGCGGCTCTCACGCGGCCCTTTGCAGCTCCTGCCCCTGGCAGCCTGCTGATTATTAATCACGTCCCCGGGTCTGTGTCACTGCCCAGACACCGAGCTGGCAGAACACGGCCCTGCCCGAGTGCAGCCCGCCAGGCCCCGGGTGCCAGACGTCCAGGTCTCGGGTAGAATCGCCTTCCTCGCCTCCGGCAACGAGACGAGACGGAACGAAATGAAGTTCTGGTGGGAGCTGGGATTACGGTGCAGATCAACCCAGTTACTCATGGAGGGGCCTCAGGCCGTTGGAGTGTCCAGGGCGGATGGACGCACTGTCCCCCTGGCTGCGGGGGCAAAGCCGTCCCCGCGGCCCCGGGAGCTCACCGCCCCCTCGGCCCCCTTCCTTGGCCCTTCTTACTGTGCCCCCTCGTGCCCGCCCTCGCCGCCTTGCCACCCCAGGCCACTTCCAGAAGCCAATCTGACAGGCAGCTCTGCAGCGATGTTTCGTGACAGCCCAGCGTGTCCTCAGCTGTGCTTCGCCTGCGGAGTCCTGTGTTAATGTCCCCGAGGAAGGACTGAAGGCCGAGGCAGGACGGGGCAGGAGGGCCGGTCGTCAGGGCCCCCACCGTGTCAGGCAGCTCCCCGAAGTGCTGCCCAATTCGTGTCACCACCCAAACCAACGGAAGGAGCCCTCTAGAGGGAGGAGCACCCCTGAGAGGCAGGACCGGCCTGGGCCAGGGCACACAGTGGCCGTGTGAGGTGCGCCTGTGACCTCTCCGACCTCAGGGCCCTGGAAGGCAGCCCTGGGCACAGGGATCTGTTGGAACCCGGTGGGGGTGAGTGTTGGAATTGCTCACATCACCTGGCACAGCCGCTGCTGCCTGCTTCTATGGGGCGATAGTGCGCTGGGGCTAAAAGCTACCGCAGTTAGCGATCCGCGATGGTGAGAGGTGGTTCCGACCCCCCTTTCCTCGTCCCTTCCCTGCAAAGTCCTGAGCGCCTGCAACGTCTCTGCATTCCTGTGCCCGAGCAGCAGAGCTGGGCAAGTGCACAGGACGAGGGACAGTGAGCACTGCAGAGGCACCACGGTCCCATAGCTAGTAAGGGGCAGTTGGCTCCACCCACCCACCGTCCCACCCACCCACCACCCACCCACCCATCCATCCATCCATCCATCTACCCATCCATCCATCCATCATCCATCCATCCACCCACCCACCCACCCACCCATGTACACTTACTTCTCCGTAATTTACTTGGCACCACCACCACGAATCACGTAGCAATTCCTTTCAGTGACAGCTGCTTGTATGTCATCATGAGCCTCATCAGGGTGACTAATTTCAGGGGAAGCTTCAAGGACCTGGCCTTAGAGACTGGGATTGGGTGTCACTGAGCAATGGCAGACAGATGTTAACAGAAGATCGGCTGTTTGGGGTGGTATTTTCCTGGAAGTCTGTCAAGAAGTTTTCCAATTAAACTTAAGTTTGTGACATCTGAGCCAGAAGCACCAGCTGTCCTTCATCCTCACCTTCCTGCCTGAGCCAGGTGCACGTGCCTCTGTGGCTGGGGTACACGTGTGTCGGGGATGAGGTCAGCCCCTGGGCGGGTTCTGGAGACCGGTCAGAAAGGGCCGTAGTGTAGTCACGGGCGTGCCCCCCGTCACAGGACCGAAGCGTGCTTCTGGGGGGACACTGAGCTGAAAGCAGGAGCCCATCGGTGCCAGGAGTCCTCCAGGGCATACGGTCACTCGGTCAGTGAGGGCGGTCGCTTCCCTGGTTATGTAATAACATGCCTGTCCTTAGTCATCCGGGAAACAAACGTCAACGGCAGATGATGCACTGAGAGCTCTGGGGATCGGCCACCGGAAGGCCTGACTTCTCCTGAGGCTGACCCCCACTCCATCTTTTGTGGGGTCCCCCTGCCCAGCAGCACACCCCTTCGGACTTCACTGCCAGGCTCCCTCACCTTCCAACTTTCAGGTGGGGCTGGTCAGTGGTCAGAGCAGGGGACGAGGGGGTGAGCAGAGCAGGTTGGGGGGAAGGGGGCTGGGCACCCCCTCCCCGGTGCTTCCGTGCAGGCGTGCTTTGGGCTGGCTGCATCTCCTCACCGGAGGTCGCCTACCCACTCAGGGCCCCTTGGGTCTCTGCTCCCCGTGCTTCCCCCTCAGGCCTTCGCCTCGGCCTCTTGCATCCTCCCCCCAGTGAGACCCTGCCCCTCCGTAAGAACTGCCCTCCTTCCATTTTCCTCCCATTACCCCAAATTCCCGCCGCGCCCCCTCTGATACGCAAATCAATGGGAGCTCCGGAACCCCCAAGTCAGTCTGTTATCTGTGTGAGGTTTTCTGTGTGTTTTAGCTTACGTCATCCCCGTCTCCCCGTCTCCCCAGAAGGCCGGAAGGGCCACATGGGAGTGTGGGAAAGGGGGCCCTGGACGGTTCAGGAAAATAGCGAATTCAGAGTCCGGTGCTGATTACATCTCTGGAACCCCACGCTTCAGCTCGGGGACGCGTGTCCAGGACGACAGCCGGCATGGGAACCAGCGCACACCGATTCCGAACGTCGTCAGGACGGCCCTCCCTCGGCCGGTGCCCCCAGCCTCCGGCACACAAGTCCGGTTGCCGAGACAAACGAATGACCCTGGAAGCAGACGTGGGCAGTCACGCCACATTTGACTTGGTGTCAGGTGTGGTTCTGACTCACCTGGGCCCCGTGTTTCCCTTCGGGGCGGGACTCCCCCGGGCAGGCCCGGGCCTGGCCTGCTGGGTGCAGACGACCAGGGAGGGGCTCGCCGGCCAGCGCTCACGGCCCTCAGTCCCGGCCAAGGGCCGCGCCCTCGTGCTCTCGTCCGAGGACACAGACGGGCCCGAAGGGCCCCGCGAACACGCCTGGCCACAGGGCTAAGCAGCTCTGCCCCAGCTGTCCAGGGCCCCTTTACATACCCAGGCTTCCAGAACAGCTCTGAGCCTTGTCGCACACACTCCCCAGTCTGGGTGGGACCCTTTAATAAACGTCCAGGCCCCCTATCGACCTCGCTAGCTACAGACACTCCGGTTTGGCCCGTGCAGGAGTGAACCGTGCAAGGCAGGACAGAGACACTCTTCTTGTCCTAATGTGTTTCACTCCTTCGAGCAACAGAAACTTCCTCTTCTCACTAGGATGAGAGCTGGAGAGGAAGGGGAAGAAGAACGTGGAATTTTCTTGGACCTTATTGCTGTGGTCTGCGGGCATGACTTCCAGGTCTTCACAAGGCTGTGCGGCCGACAGTAGGGAAACAGGCTTCTATCCCCGGGGCCTTTGGCTTATTGGCGTGTCCCACCCTCCTTACAGAGGGGCCCCAAGCTGGGCAGCGTGGTCTGGGCACAAGGGTCTCCTCAGACTAGACATTCACAGCCAGTGGCCTCAGTACCACCTGATGGCAATGCCCTACGGCACTCCAGAGATGGTTTCTGCAGCCACCTGTCCACGTCACCTCTCCTCCCTGGCCACAGCAATAGGGACCCAGGTCGGGAGAATCCTGTGTGTTTCGGGTGCCTTCAGGCTTCTTTAACATTCTCTGGTCCCTCTTCTGATGGAGTTTCAGGTTCACCCTGGTGACCTGGGCGACATGAGGTGAAGCATGGTAGCATCTCGCCGACGCCATCTGTCAGCTCGCCTAGAATAGAATCTCTGGTCAGGGCCATTTGCTTCCTGCGGCCACTCCAACTGACAGCCCGGTTCAAGTGTCTCCCTTGGCATCTGGCTCCCATCTTCCCCCATTGGTCAGCCAGCCCGGTTCTATCTTACTGTTGGCAGAGCCGTGAACAGCCGGCCACAAAAGCCATATGGATGTGAAACGCTCACTTCTGAAAGTGACACTTTAGTTCAGTCCTTAAAATCCAGCATCTCGGCGGCCAGTTTCATGAAGACTTTGCTGACGCCAGAAGAGTTAAGCCAAGCAAATCCCTTGATTCTAGGACACTGAGCGGGTCGAAGCCCTCGGTTCAATACACAGTTCCTTCAGTTAGCCTCCACCACGCGTGCACAGCCTGCTGCGGGATGCACACGCTCCTCCGACACGGGTTACGCAAGACCTCGGTGGCTCCTTACGCACACGTTCAGGAAGGGACTCGTCACAGCGATCGTCCCTTTGAAGCCACCTTCAGTGTCACCGAGCAGGGCCACGTGCACGATGAATTCTCATGATGACGGCAGTGGCTGCGTGGGTTAGAAGCCACCAGCTGTATTCTGGAACCACGCTCCCGATTTTAAACAAACAAGGCCAGTGGCATCCCCGGGGCCCTTCTCAGATCAGGCAGGTACATGGATGGAGGGAATCTGCCCGTCCCTCCCATTTGGGCACTGGGTGTGCCAGCTCCAGTTAGCTAACCCCTCTTGTACCAAGTGCATTCGGCAGGATTTGGGGGGTAAACAGGATGGAGCAAGCACGTGGCAGAGAAACATGTGACTTTGGTTATACAACAGCATGGCAGCTGCCAGTCGACCTGCATCCCGGGAGAGAGGATTGGGGTGCAGGGCAGAGATGTAGGGGCCTCCCTAATCCCCCCACATTGGTAAAAATAGGATTCCCGTGATGTGTAGTTTACAGTGAGCAGAGCCCCGGAGGGTATAAATGCTCACACAGGGAGCACACCGTTTGCCCCTGGCATGGGCCACGGGGACAAAAAGTTCTTTGAGAAAACCACGATCTTCAGCACGTGGGCGATTGTGGAATTGTGTGGTTTCCGGCCACACACCCAGCTTCTGAGCTGCAGCCTGCACAGGGACCCTGACGGGCCAGGGAGGGGGTCGCAACTGCTTCTACCTCACTCCTGTTTGATTCTGGTGCCAGGTGCTGTCACAGATGCCAACTGGCCAACGGGAAGGATACCGGGAGAGTTTGAGAATTTCAAAGACAAGTTGTGTTCGCAAATCGTTGGGAGGTTGGTGGTCTACTTGGTCTATTTCTTGTCATCCTTAAAGGTGCTGATCTGAGCATGAAACTCTTTACAGCCTTAAATAAACTTTCGGTGCCCACATGACGTGTTCTCCCAAACCACACGGTGCATAAGTAGACATTGCAGACTGGTGTGACTGTGATTAAGGAGACTGGAGTTGTTACTTCCCTTAGAAAAAGGCGGGAGGAGGTTGCCTTAGGTTAACACTTAAACGTGAGTAACTTTCTCTAATTATAAGAGGAGAGAACAAGACTGACTTCTTAGTGTGCTTTGCTTTATGCTCTGCTTTGTCCTGCTGCAGCCAACCCTGTGCCTTGGAGTCTGTTCTCAAGTGCATATTCAGATCACGTATGTAAATATGCAAATGATCCCTGGCCTTTATCGAGCAGAGCATTGCGGGGGCATGGCAACCTTTGGCTGATGGTTCCTTGGACACCCCAGTTTTAAATGTTCAGTACTCGTGCTTTGGAGCTTTTCAGATTCGATTTATAGACTCCTGTGCTGGGGATATACATTACCATCTGATGAAGAGAAACATATGACCTTTAGAGAGCAAATTCAGACTCTGGGGGGCCAGGATTAAGCTTCCTGAAAAGCAGGACTTCGTGGGCTGACAAGGACAGACCTTTCACGTGAACATGTCCTCTCCGGCTGCAAGGAAAGGCACGATTGCCGGAGGAAATGTCACTGTAAGTGATAGCCAGGTGATGTGGGGGATAAGGCACCTTCGCGTAAAAAGGAACCAACGTTCCCACGTCTGCCGGCCTCCTCTGTGCTTCCTTCACAGCAAAACGCCCTTGTCGGGAGCAGGCCTCTTCCTGCAGCTTCCAGGGACGCTCGGCCCTGCTTGCAGTCGGCTTAGCTGAAGTCAGAGTTTCCTCGTCAATTCAAAATGATCAATCGGGCTTCCTGCAGGGCAGCGCGACCAGCCCGTGTGAACCGTATGAGGTCCTAGGGTGTGGGATGGACCGGTGCCCTCTGAAAATCTGCCCGGCACCTCCTGTGGGACATCTGACAGGTCGCACGTGGCACTCGGGCATTGGGCAGAGCCACTGGCCTTCAGAAAGTTCTGGCAACATTCCTGTAGCTTATGTCTCCTTCCTGGCTCTTGGTAGGAGCGGGCCACTGCAATCGCATTGGTCTGCGCACGCCCCAGGCAAATCCAGGACCACGTTCAAGATGGACGTTTGTCCTGCTGAGCTGCTGGGAGAGGCGTCCCTTCGCAGCTGAGTCAGTCCACGCTGCGCTCCGGGCAGGCCGGCCAAGCGGGTGGGTCTGCCGACGGCGTCCCCTCGGCCCCTCACAGACGCTGACCTGAGGCCCAGTCAGAGTGTGGAGCGTGGGCGGCAATTACTTCCCGTGACGCTGCTCCTTGTCAGCGTAGGGGCCTGTCGGGGTGGCCGTCACCGTCTGGGCGGGGGCGGGGAGGAGGAGGGGGAGGGGGAGG